>JAQFZU010000514.1:0-24270 GCA_034696185.1 Henia vesuviana | reverse complement strand
AATTCAATATTTTATAAATTAAATTTTTTTAAAAATTATTTTTAAATTTAATTTTTTATAATTTAATATTTTTTAAAATTATTTTTAAATTTAAAAATATCAATTTCAATATTAAATTGAATGCAAAATCAAATTAAGACTAACATTTTATATCTAAATTTGAATAAACAAGTATAATTTCATTTAATAACTAACATTAACTCTAAATTTTGCAATCAAATCAATCATTTTAAAATTGACAGTAATTTTAAGATATTTTAATCTATTAAAACTTTTAATTGAATTTAATGTACATCTTTTCCCCACATCGCAAACCCCGCATCACATAATATACAAAAATGATCCTTTTAAATTCAACTAAATCCTCTTATTTCGCTATTTTTCACAGAATTACCTAAGATTACATAAATATTACACCACAACTTATTACTCTTTCCTGAATTACATCTTATTCACAATGAAATTAACACAACCCTAAAATATATCACAAAATCCTATAAACCTTATTCCCCATTATTAATAAAAATAAATTAATTATTCATTTAATGCTATTTATAACACATTGAAAAAAAAGAATTAAAATTCTTTGCTACTATTTTAGTAAATCAGATATGGCCAGTATCCAAAGGGGTAAAAATTAGAGATTTAAAAATTAAAGCAATAAAAAAAATTTTTTAAATTCAATTTTATTTAAAATTTAAAAAAAAATAATAAAAAATTTTTTCTTGAAATAAATAACAAGCAACTTACCATTACGATATAATGCAACATCGTGATAGACCAACGTAAAACAAGCAACAGATAATTCGGTGTAAACGTTAATATTAGTAAATTGACGGACAAAAGAAGTTCTGGGGATGGAATCACAAGAGAATCGTTTATATATTACTAGACCCGGAACAAACTCAAATCTCATTGGATGTTGCTAATGGTTACTTGTCTCTTGTAATGGCAAAAGCGCGGGAGAACATCAAAGTATTGAGTTTTAAATTTTTTTTTATAGATTTTTTAAAATATTTTTGGATAATTAAAAAAGGGTTGTGATTATGTAGTTTTAGATCATTCAGATTAAAACCGATTTAAATTGTGAAATTAATTTAATTAGAGTTTAAAAATAAAACTAATTTCGACACAAAATAATGTTGGTGATTTATAATGATAATAAATTTTGTTGACGTCAGTTTATAGCGATATAAAAACAAATTAGAACTTTCGGTCGCAATTTGTGGCAATGAACGAAATTGGGCTAATTTATGTAAGTCTTTGCGGGATGTCATTTCCTATTCAGATTTTAATTTTGTTTAATTGCCCGATCAAGTCTGAAATAACAAAATTCTGAATAGATTACGTTATGAACTTAATTTTTTTAATTTGTTTACGTTATTGGCTTATTTTCTTTTACTCATTCAGTTCAATTTGATGAAGGTTTTTTTAGAGTTTATTTTCAATTGGTCACATAATTCTGATTTTTATTTATTAATTCGTCATCGTTTCCTGATATCATTTATTATATACCAACATTTCCGCATTCTATCTAGTTAAATTAATCTTATGATCCCAATAGTAAATTGAATTGTCATTTATAATATTCTAATGTCAAAAATTTTAAATTTGAAAAATATTTTATTGAATAAAAATTCTAAGGATTTTTTGCATACCAAGTGTGGGATGAAATGTTAAAAAATAAAAAAAATTTAAAAAAAAAATTCAATATAGTTTTTCAACCAATGCTGGCACTTGCAAATGTCATCTCATCCAACTGACATAATTCCGAGTTACGTAACCATAAATGGGAATGGCCGATCTCAACTACCAAGTACCTTCTACGGAAATACTATCATTTTATACAAAACCCGTGCCGAACACGTGTAAAAAAAAAGTCAGTTAAGGCAAGAACATTTACAGGTCATTGAAACAGTTTGCGAAAATAATTCCCAAATCTGAGAAATCTACATGTGGCAAAGCCAAAAGTCTCGTCTTAAAGAGCTGCTGCTGAAAGAAATGTAGGCCCATTTCAAGGACCACCCTGGACCATTTTTAGGCCCAAACTCCAAGCAGTCTAGCCCGATTTAGAATCACTTTTTCTAAACCCTCATTTTAAAAAAAACTTCTGTACACACAAAATTGTAATTTATTAAATCAGAGTTTGCGCCAATTTCATAAATACCTCGACTTTTGAAAGACTTGGGGGATGTGTTAACAAGGTGATGTCATGGTAAATGTGTAGGAAGTTTGGTGGATGTCTGGGGAATTGCAAGATTGTAAGATGATCATATTCGTTTTTATAGAAATGTGAACTGCTTTTTTTAATAATTGGTGACTTGAAATAGCATATTGTTGTGGACTCGAATGACGGTCACAATTTAATATTTTTCGTACGCATTGGCATTTGATTGCTTTTTTCAGCTAATTTAAATTATTATTGTTGTGGACTCGAATGACGGTCACAATTTAATATTTTTCGTACGCATTTCATTGCTTTTTTCAGCTAATTTAGATTATTATTGTTGTGGACTCGAATGACGGTCACAATTTAATATTTTTCGTACGCTTGTGATTGCTTTTTTCAGCTGATTTAAGTTATTATTGTTGTTTGATGTAGGGAGAGGTTTCGAATGTAAGTTTTAGTGGTCGCATGTATATTTTATTTTCACTAGATATAAAATAAAGGTCAACAATCAGAAAATTGGCATTGAGAAATTTTTTTTTTAATAGACTTTTGACACTAATAATAGGCTGTGGCCTCATATAAAAATCTTGTAATATTTTTATGCAGGAAATCATTTTTATTTTTAGAAAAATTAATACTGTGGTTGTAGACATTTAAGGGATACGACATTCATTCCATAAATCTATCTTCTGGACATTAATTTTAATTTTAAAAAAAATTTTATTCATTAACACGAATAATTTAAAGAATTTTATTGGACATAAAAGGTTAGTGATTCTCGTATTTGTGAAAATCATTTTCAGTCTGTAATAAAACGTTGTTTATACTAAGAATTGTAATCAGTCAATATTATGTCGTTTTATCAACTCCGGAAAATGGAATTCGTACGGTATCGAAATGACGCATTTTCAAAAATAAAATAACAAAAAATAAAGAAATTGATTTTAAACATCAACACAACAACCGTTCAAAATCCTTTCAACTGCCAAACCCTCTACAACGTAATTTAATATCTTTGATCTTTTATTTACAAAAATAAAATGAGGTTAAAAGGATTTTCTTAACTTACACTTCAATAGAAACCCCAATAACCCACATTTTAACCAATTGGCATTGAAATAATAGAAATAAATGCACCTACAACTGTGCCACGTAATTAAAACAAGGTGTTTCTATATAGTGTTTAAATGAAACCAAGTGACAATGACCCCCTTGTCATTGTAACGGACGTTGGTCAATTGAATTTCCTGTTGATCGCAACAAGTTCAATAGTCACAAGGGCGTAAAAACGTGACTTCCAATACAACCGAAGAATCAAGGCTCGAGACTTGGCTTCTTTTGTATCTCCTGAAAGCTTTTCCCAATCCAAAATCCTCATTTAACTCTCTCTTTTTTTCTTTTCTTACAATTTTTTTTCAATTTTCTAAGGTCTTTGCGCCGAAACGTGTGTATTTTGAATCAGGAAAAGCTTTCAACTTCAAATTGAAATTCTTATAAATAAATTAAAACGATTGATTACAGTGAAATTCTATTCTTAGTAAAAAAAAAACTCAATTTATAATTAAAATAAATTAAATTTTTTTTTTTTTGAATTGAAAAAGATAATTTGTTGTTGTGTATCATCTTTATTTTTTTAATTTAAAAACATATCTCCATCGTTTCCACGGACAATAGCTGCACCGTTATTTATTTTAACGTTCTTTCACGTGGTTACCAGGAATCGCGCGCAGGTGCATTCGAGTTCAATGACCTGCGCCAGAAGAAAAGGAGTTGGAAACACGAGACAAACAAATTTATTTCCCAGTTCCAACTTCAATGTCTCAGCCCCATTTATTGCCATAGCAGCGGTTGTTGTTTAGACTATAAATAAAAATACGAGGGTGGATAGATGGATGTATGGATCATCGTGTCCCGAAAGTGTAAAAATGAGTTTGAAAAAGTCTTTTTACAATTGATGGATGTATTTGGTTATTTAATACGTTGATGAAAGGCGTTTTTAAAAACGTGATTTATGACCGTGTCTAAATACAGATGTCGAAAACGGGTGTTGAAATTATGGCGATTCTAAAATGGCAATTTCATGTTTATTGCTTAAATCGATTTTTCGTATGAAAGATAATGACCTGGGTTGAACTCGGGTTTATATTGTGTATTGTTTTCATTAATTAGTCTTTTAGTACACTAGAAATGCTATTAATCTTGCTCTGCTCTATGTTTAAGTGCGCTTGTGGTTTCTACAGTTTCATTTCGTACTTAATTGGCCTCTGACCTGGTTGTAATTTACAGTTTTTACCTTTCCCAGGAAGTAATTTAGAGTTAAAGTTCGTTATTTGTAGTTGTTAAAAGTTTTAACTGTAATCCAAATCATCTCCATATGTTGAAAGTAAATTTACTTTTAAAGATTTAACCTAATTTTGGTTTATTGGAAAAATATTTTAATTTTTTTAATTTTATTTTAATTTAATTTTATTGTGTTCAGCAATTATAATCAAATTCTATTTGTTGTTAATAACCGATATTCGACTTTGAAATCTTAGCAATTTTTAATTTTTGTGTTATTCAATTTGTTTAATTTAATGAGAAATTGTTTTTTCCTGTTGTATATCGTTTTGCAATAATAACGATTAAAATTCGAAAAAATGCTCGTGGAAAAGTACTAAATAGCTATGAAAATTGTATAATATAAAGAAAGAGGAAAAAAAATTCAGTAAATAAAATATTAAATTAAAACCTTTACCACGACCTCTATTTCTATTTATAGAAACGAGAACAAAATTGATCTTCGTTTCAAGTCAACAGTAAATAATGCAGAATTTCAACATGTCATCTATTCTATTATTGATTTTTATCTTTATAAAATACAACAATTCCATATTTTATAACTTGAAAAATAAAATTTAAAATCAATATTTCACGTATCCATTGCATTACGCTTCGATACGCCACGAATCCGCTCATCCATAATCCCCTATTGGGAATATGATCAACTAAATTATGAAATTCTTATTTTTAAGATTAATATTCACAAATTAACTAAATGAAAAGTAATTTAAAAAACCAGTAGCCAATTGAAAATTATCAAAATTCTTTTCTCTTTTTCTTTATGTTCACATAAACAAAAATTCAATGACTTTGCACCGTTGCCAATTGTCAACTTTAATACCATTTTAAGGCTTCACGAACTAAAGAAATTCCCCAACCAATAAAAATCACATACAACAATTAATTAAATAAAAGCAACAACTCACCTGTTTTTCGCGCATGAATAGAGCGTGGGCGGGCACGTCCTTGGAGCAGCCGGCCGATTGAGTGCGTCGAAGAAGTCGCGAGAGTCGACTTCGGGCCTTGACACCATTGCTATTGGCAGTCGACGTTTCTTGTCTCGGTATAAACTGGCGATGACTTTTGCCAGTCTCCCCATCTACCGAACATCTCTTTGTCTTCATCCGATCGCTGAGAAAGTGGAACCCGAACGCATTGCCCGTAACGTTGTTGATTGCACTTCCACCACCACCGATCAACCTCGTATCGGGACTGGACGGGCCACTTTCCAACGTCGAAATTCTGTCCGAACTGTGGCTGTTGGCGATCGTGCCTTTGTAGAGAGGCAGGTTCGGCGAAAGCAAATTATCGACGCTTAAATTACATTTGGTATTGAATTCGAAGGAGATGTTGCTCGTAGTGTAATTAGGGGTCGTACTGGCACTACTGGAGGCCCAACTGGGGCTACTTTCGGTACTCTGGTCACCGTTGTGATGTTCATTTGGCTCGTGAATGGCCAATAAATTGTCCTGTTGGTAAATCGGCTGCTGTTGCTGTTTCATGGCGAAGCGACGGGACAATAACGACAGGTTAAAACGACCTTGTGGTAATGGGTGATCGTGCATTTAAATGCTTTGCAGATGCTCGATGATTAAGATTTCTAGTTAAAAAAAGATATTTTTATTTTGTTAAATAAATTTTAAAATTTAAAAAAAAAAAAATTCTAAGAACAAATGTTTAATAATAATATAATGATTGAAAGTGATGTTGCCATTTATTTATTTTAAGATTATATTTTTGCGAATTTTGTTTTTTTCTTATGTTTTTACTCTAATCGAAATGATTGTTGTGACGCTTAACTTTGGCCTTGCCAACGTCTCATAACACCGTCGGCTTTAGTTGTACTGACGTCAGTAGTTATTTTTAGAAACAGTTCGCCCCTGGGTAACTTGAATTGAGAACTGAACATAAGATGAAATTTTCTAAGAATATCGTTTCTAGGAGAAAGTGACCCGGGGTAATTTTGAATTTAAAACGATAAATAAAATAAATTACCAACGATAACTAATTTAATATCGATTAAATGATTTGATTTTATTTTTAGAAAAATTAAATTAATTTGCTAAAATGTTTTAATTGTTTAAAAGATTCGATAAAAGTTCTTTAAGTGTTATTCTTTAATTCTTATTTGATGCAGAGTTAAATAGCGTGAGAACATTAACATTTCCCACGTTAATCTATGAGCGTTGGGCACTTGTGGCTTTTAATTTTATTCTAATTTAGTTCGTATATTTCATGATTCATTTTGATAAGAATGAATTGCTTTTAGTTTAAAATAACTTCAAAAATATGTTATTAAATTTGCAAACAAAGATCAGTGGTTTAATAAAGCGGATTAAAATGTACAAAACACTTTTGACAGATGAAAAGTGATCGACTCTTTGACGTCATAAAACAGATTTAATTTCAGGGCTTTTTCAAGTTTGCCAAAGGCAGGACCCCCATCGTGTTGATAAACACGCGGTTTGAGTTCATAAGATAAGGTGAATACGATCACATTTCAAAAAAACACTTTTGAAAAATAAAAAAAGTTACATTTTTAGTCCAACGAAGCTTTTACGCCATCTAGTGGCGATTTATTAAACTTTTATTTGCTTCCGCAGCATCCCGCTAGGCGCTGCTCAAGTTAAGTTTAGTAATATTCAAAAATCAATTACGTCAATATTTATTTTTTTTTTATCAAAATAATTTTTGAATTAAAAATATATTTTTAATTTAGAAATACAGAGATTAAATGCTAACACGTGTTAATTTGCTTAAATTTTTATATGCAATTTAAGTTATTTCGCGCAGGTGCTTTCATCTATTAAAAAATTTCTAATTTTAAACATAATTTCCACATGTGGGCTTAAAATGATGGAATTTAATTTTTTTAATGCCAATCCAGAATGCGCAAACGAAAATAGCTGATTTTAAGTACAAAAACCCACATAATTTGCCTATTGCGTAGGTGTTTTGATTATGGTCACAAGTAAATTTGTGACTGCCATTAAAAAACCATTAGTTTAATTGAAATCTCTATTTTTATCATCATCTGATAGGTCATTTATAACGACCTAACAGCAAATGTCACATTCATCATTCGCTAATTGCAAATGGGCATAACGTATATAAGTAAATTGATTTCAAGGCATCGCTAATCACTCCATTCGAGCAAAGCGAATTGAAGTAACATCACTTAATCGTAAATGAATAGAAATGCAAATGATGCATTTCTTTTAACTACAGGAAATTAACTCAAATTTATTTTTACTAAGTACTAAAACACCTGGTAACAATTCCCTTATTACACAACGCACTTTTACTTGACGACTTTTGCTCTGACGTCATTTACCTGGCGTCAAGGTCCAAAAATAATTAAAATTAACTTCTCTTTACGTAGTTTCAAAAAGTCTATTTTTCTTTGGTTTTAATACAATATAAAATAGATGAAACAAAACTTAACAACAAAAAAAGATTTGGATAGAAGTTGCTGCGCATGAGTGAAATTGGTTGTAAAATGCGAGCAATTGCGACATTTATCGGAATCAGAGTCAATGGTTAATTACTCCCTTTGTTAATTGATATACGCACAGAATTCGAAGGAAAGAAGGCCAAGGGCAAAAAGCAACAATGGAGAAACTAAACATTTCAACTAGTAAAATAAAAATTGCTAAATTTTCTTTAAAAATAATAAATTCTCATCAATTATTATTTTGAATAATTTATATAAAAATAAATATTTAAATTTTAATTAATATTAAATTAGCATCACTTGTAATCCAAATTGCGGTTGGATATCTTGGATTAGTTTCTGCAATACAATTTCTTTAGATATTTCAATAAGAGATTCACTTTAACGATGACGCAAATACAAATTCAAGGGTTTGTACTTATGGATTTTGGGGGGGACTTGAAGAATAAAAAGAAAAGAAGAAATAAAGGCAAAATAAGGCTTAAGTTAGATCTAATACTACTTATACTTTAGTACAAAGGCAATTGAACATTTTCTCTTTTATTTATTTAATTGATTTTTCTTTTTTTTTTATTCTTTGTTTTTCATTTCCTATTTGTTTTTTTGGATTCTATTTTTCCTTTGGAAATTATTTTTTAAAATCGTAAAAGCTCTGCTGTTATGATTCGGAAAATCAAATAATTGACAAAGTTGAAATGAGTAAACAAGAAAATTAATTTAAAAATCGGTTTAAATCGAATTACAAAATATTTATTTTAATCGTGGAAAATTTCCATTAATTTTTAGAAAATTATTTTTTAAAAAAAATTACTCATCGTGTCATCGATACATTATTAAATTGCAAAATATTAGTATTTCTATATAGTTAATAATCCCATTATTGAGAATGATCATACCTAAAACACATTAAATTAATTGTTTTACTTTAAAAAAACAAAAAAAAATCAATATTCGTCTGTTTGCACTAAAAATCGAAAGGAAAACTTTGGTTTAAAAAAATTCCACACGTGGCTTTGAAAGTTTTAAAGCTCAAGTAATTGCATCTGCATCGCACTAAACGATTAAATTTTTATAAAACGTTTTTTTTGCAACATTTAAAATGATTTTTATGAATTTAAAATAGGCGATTAATTAGTTTCTGACATTTTATCTAAACTGGTTTCCCCTCAAATTCATTAAAATATGAATTAATTAAACGTGAGCTCATTTAAATAAAATTAAAAGACGTTTGCAATCATTCGAGATATTAAAGTTTAGTGAAAAGCAATGAAATGGAGAGCTTACAGGAAAATAGCCATAAGAGTTACAATGAAAAAAAAAATATCTAGAAATTCATCCATAATTTAACAATGGAAATAAAGTTTAATTAATATTTTAATTTCGTTTCTCTTCAAATTCAAATTGAAAATTAAAGTTTAATTTTAACAAAAGTTTTAACAACTAATTGCATTTAAGTGTCAAAAATCCAGGATGGAAACATGACGATTTCCTGCTTGAATTTATAGTCGTCATGGTGATATATCCCACCAAAGGGAATTACATAGTCAACTGAAATGAAGATAATTCGCGAGGGATTTTTTTTTTGTGTTTCCGTAATCGACTTTCAGGTAGCAAGTTTAATTCAAGGTGGAGGATGTCAAAATGGCCGTAGTTGGCGTGGAAACTAAAACTAAATTGTCATTTTAACATCCTGCGCAGCGATTAGGGAACAAAGTGACGCAAGAGATGATTTCTTTCGTTTTTAACATTTTACGTTGAATGTCACTCGTTATAATTAGCCGTGTTTTATGCTATTGTTTTACGATGCGCTTTCGCAATTATTTTTTATCTTTTTTTTGCTTTGTTCGAGAGTTTGTTTGAGCAAATTATAACCATCTGTTTTGTATTAGCAAAAAATCATCCAATTTGCTTGTTTTACCAATTTAGGATGAAAATGCACAAACAAAACAAGTGGATACAATCATTTTGGTCTGTGGTTGAATTATGGAAAAAAAATGTCATTTTTATATTTTTTTCAAGATTTGATAAAATGAACATTAATACACTTCTATTTTTAGTTCTGAAAGCTGATTTTGTCTACTTTTCTTTTCTATTGAATTAAGGATTTATTTTTCATCTTCTATGACGTCATTTTATTTATAACAAAATGAATAGAAAATCCCTTCTTTTTATATTGAAAAGTTATTATGGGGATAAAATGATCATTCAAAAACATGTGTTTACTTTATAGTTATGTCTGTGTGTAATTGAGTCCATTCTGTAACATTCGTGAAATAGTCTAGACATTTAAAATTACCAATAACATTATTTCCTTAATAAAACAATTTTTTTTATATATAAAATCTAAATTTAAATAAAGATTTAACTTCTATTTACTTTAAATATTATATATAAATCCATAAAAACAAATACAATAAACTGATTATGTCTGAGTTTTTTTAAAATTTAAACAAAACCAAACAAAAAATTGTCACAGTACATTATGTGTATAGCATTACGAAATTGGTTGTTTGAATGACTCACTTAAACATGTACTTGTCTGTAACAGACTGATTTAAATGTGAAGTACACTTGAGATAAGAAAAGTGTGTGATACACAATTCCATCTTTAAAGAAAAAGATAAAACAATATATAAAATAAATTTAAATTATTTATATACATTTGTGACATTAAATTATATAATAAATGCCATTATTGATTTATTAATATTACCACCTTCACAGTTTAAGTCCTATAGCTTTATGATCATGTTTGGGTTTTATAGAGGAAATATAAATATTTACTTTTTGACTTTACCAGCTGAAAAGTTAATGGTGGTAATAGGGAACTTAACTATATAATGGGTGGAGTAGAATTTTAAAAATAATTATAATTCCAATGAAGGAAACTAATAAATAATTAAATTAATAACTTTGTGATGAAATTCAATTTGAAATTCAAATTTTCTATTCCAATTATAATTTGAATTTAAAGATTTATTATTCATTGTAGTAATGGAACGAAATAAAGGCTAAGGCGTGCGGGCAATTCAAAAGCAATCTCACTACACCAACTAAAATGGTCTGCAAAACCCTGTTGAAAGCAACGACTGGGGTTGATTCTAAACACATAAGATTTGCCAATCACTTCTAAAAGCCTCACACGTATTATAGAAACTCAACACGAATTTCTACAAACTCTACAACATCATAAATAAACGCCAAACTCATCCTTTCACGTTAAACCAAATTGATATGTTTTAATACCCATTTCGAGCGATTTCGTTCCTTACAAAAGATTTTCTCTTATCTTTTACCACTTTCAGTCGTAAGTCTCGCAAACTATTATGAAGGCAATGCGAGATAATTTTTTCTATGAAATCTATTCTTTACTTCCTCATCAAACACGATTGAGCGTATGAATGATGACGTTGAAAATTCCTAGGAGATCTGCGACGAATCCTTATAGGCGATGACCGATCCACTAAAGTTCACTGAACTGTGAATCGTGTCAGATTAATAACGTTTATCACCCAGATGGCTGTCATTGATGGCTTTGAGCATCTGCGATGAGCATGGAAATGGTGGAGATATTCGCAATTATTTTTCATGTTGTCTCCACTTATCGCAATTGATTTATCTCTGCGCCTTATTGTTTCTCAAAAAGTGATTATTAGACAAATTGTAATCAATTTTAACTAAAAGTCCATTTTTGGAGTTTGGAAATTAATTTTTAATCGCTTTTTTTTTCTATTATGTTGAAGAAGATTGTTTTTACTAATGCGTAATTTCCCAGGCAACTCGCTATTATAATTCGGTGATTTGAAATTGATTTATTCTATGCGCTTTAAGGATGACTGATAATTTACATGTAAACTACAAACCGATTCTCGATTATCTTAAGAATTGTCCGATTTAAGGATTAACTAAGCCTCATTTATTTTTAATCGGCTTAAATATTGTAGGGAACTAAACCGAATCTATTATTGATTTGAGAAAAGAAATCCTTAGAAAATCAACTCAACTAATAATTTGTAATCACAGCGATTATCATTAACCTCGATAAAAATACCTTCAAAACAAATTTAAGAGAAAAAAATATTTTTTATTTTTTACGAATCATCAATTTCAGTCGTTATCGATCCAAAACCGCTAAAAAATTTAATTTCGCATTAAACTTTAAGATAATAAAACAATTAAGTATTTCACTTTACATTTAAACGTAATTAATTAGATAAATTTAATTATCATACTTAATTAGAAAAGTAAAACTAAAGTTTAGATTACCCGATTTGTTTTTATTTTAGCTAAACACGCTTAAATTGCATGATAATTTGCGTGGGTTGAAAGAGTCTGCAATTAACACTCCTACACAACCAAATAAAGCAACTGAATCCACTTTGGGACTTTATGTATATAACATTGGATGTAAAAAATTATCATTTCAACTCAGGATGCAACAATAAAATGGAAGAGTCAGTGGCACTTTAATCAAAGTTTATATTTGGTTTGTTTGTGTTATATTGAGACCTTGACTGCTTTAATGCATCAAAGGAAGCTAATAAGAAAGAAGAGAGAAAGGTGGTACATTGTCTAGGAAATTACTGGGTTTTTTTTGTTTTGTTCAGAACTTAATCTTGTTTTCATGTTATTTTGGTAATGTTTTCACTGATGCTTTATTTAAATATAAATTATTAGTGCGATCGATAATAAATAAAAAATTGAAATTTAATGAAATTTTTTAATTATTTAAAATTTTACTGATTTTGTGTTTGAAAAATATTTTTATATTTATTCAACAATGTAACCCTTTTTCAAATATTTTACAATTACTTTGACTTTCAAGGAAATAACAATCGGTCCGTTTGAAAATATTTGGATAGGAAAATCTCAAAGTAGGCCAAACATTTTCACTTGTTAGATAATCTTCAAGGTTCCATTCGAACGTCAACAATAAACAATTGGGTGATTTCAATTCGAAAAATTACGGTTACTTTCAAAGACTCAAACATTATCATTATAAGAGATTTAAATTATCTGTGATAAATATTATTAATAGTTTTACCTTTATTAATTCCAAGAACAGTCCCTATAGAAAAATATGGGTCACAGTATATAAATGCAATGTTAGGTTAGTAATTTAATTTGACAGCAGTAAATGCAGCGTGTTCATCAAACCGTTGGTTAATCAATTAAAGTCTAATTGCATTTGTCGTTGTACTAAAAAAAATTTTTTTTTTTTACATTTACTCATAAAAATAAATTTAAAAAAATTTAAATATGAAAATTATAAATAGTATAAAAAAATATAAAACTTAATTTTAATTTTGCGAATTATTACGAAACTTGCAACAAATAAATATAAAAACAAAAACGTAAAATTAATGGCACAATAATGTTGCCAAGCCAACAAGATGCTGAGAATTATTTTACTTAGAAATGTTTTTATTTAAAATAGACGGATGCAAACCTCTTGTTAATTGAGAAACAGCAGAAAAATTGTTGACGTGAGGAATGGAATTCACCGTTCCGCAATACAATTCTTAACACCTACGATTAAAACGTTTTAATTCACGAGAATCATAAATGTGAGAATGTGACTTAGCACATTTCACATGCCTTAAATTTAAACGTTCGCACCTGCTCACATTACATTCCAATTATTCGCCACTTTTATTATTAAACCGCAATAAACCTACAAATTCTAATTACACATCGATCTATATTTATAAGACTTGATAAAATGTTATCTATGACCAGAAAAATAAAATTTTTCTTTATGAAATATAATAATAATAAATCAAATGATTCTTAACGTTATTAACTATAATTATAACGATGACATACCTGATGGATTAGAGTTGATGGTCATTGGCGATGGCCTAGTTGCAGATGATGGTCAGTAGGTTTTATTAGCGAACCCGTTCGATCGACATGTGATGCGAGCTGAAGCTCGCCTGGTTTCTTTCTGGAACGAAAAGGAAATTGGGTTGGATCCAATCGTTGATAGGGTTGACGGCGAAATGCTCGTGACGCATGTGGGTTTATACTGGTTCGCAAACTTGGCGAAAATTCACTTTTATATATTTTTTCATCATATTTGCACAGTTCGTTCACATTGTTTTGCTTTTATAACATTACAATTAACCTTAGAAATGTTAATTTATTCTGTTGATTTGAGTTTCTCTTAATAGTATTTTTATCGAATTTGCAATTAAGACTATTTACTTGTTATGCTACAGCAATTCTGTACAACCTTGTTTACGTGTGCAATATTTGAATTATTAAGCAAGATAAAAGAAGAAAACATGATGTCGATGTCCGCTCTGAATATGCCACGTTTCTATATGTTTTTCGCTCCATAACATACTCAATGCTTATCACAAGAAATAAAAAAATAATAAAAATAAGAAAAAAAAAATCTTCGTGTGTGTCGTACACTTCCGTTTGTTTTTTCCTTCGTTTGTTGGCTCAGCTTTGGCCGGATCAAAGTATTAGGTTGAATTGAGGAGGATGTGGATGAATGAGTGTGAGGTCCATCAATAAAATTGAAGGTAATAAAAATTGGAGGAAAAGGGTTTGGAAATCGTAAAATTCTACGTTTGATACTGAGATGCAAAAGGGTCAGTGACTGGAAAAAGTGATCGCAGAGAGTTTCAGATATTGAATATTGAGCAGTTTTTTTTTTTTGACCTTTTGAAAAGAAGTTAAAGTAGATCGAAAACTTTTGTCGAAAACTTTTAAATATCATATCAATATGTTTGCTTAAACTCAAAATTAAATTAAATTAATGCACTTTGATGTTGGTCTTGAATCTAATAAGATTTTTCTTTCATATCATTAATTACGAGTAAAGCGGAAAATTTTAAGAAAAAACTTTCTTAATAGCTTATATTTTGCAAATATTATTAATGCAGGAATAAATTTTAATCAAAAACCAACCAGGAATTCAAGCACGTGTATAGGAAGACGTTTTAAACAGGTGATTTGTATTTGAACACATGCGGAACGAAAAATGTAAATATCAAAGGTTTTATTAAAAGTTATTCTTGGGTTTAGCACCTACGTCACATCACCTGACAAACAAACAGTCAATTAACGATAATGAAGGATTTCCAGGAATACAATGTTTTAATTAACTCGAGTTTACTGTAGTGACGTCATAACTATAATTTATATAATTAATTACATTTTAGCTTTTAATTATCGTTTAATAAAAATTTAAAAAATTTTAAATTATTGTGAAATTGATTACTTCATATTCTGAATGACTAAACCAATTAAATGCATATTATTTAAAAAATTTCTTTTTAAATAAAAACAAAATTTCGCTGTTTTTATATTTTTTTCCCTAGATAATAAACATGACTAAAAATGATAAAAAGACTTGGCTTGACTTCATTTCTTTGTGATTGGCCCTAACGAAACCACGCGATATTAAATTGAATGATGTAAATATCAAGGATGAACCAGCGACCATTACAAAAGGGCTATGCAAACCTTGTTCAAATGTATTGAAGCTCGTTGCGTCATTGCGGTTACAATAAATGCCGCAGTTCTGTTTAGATTTAAACGACAACTTTATTACATAAAACGAGATTATTGAAACCCTAAAATTTTATTTGGAAATAATTTCTTGAGGATGGAAAATTCGTTTTTCATTACAAAATAGAAATATTAATCTTTTTCTCGTTTTTTTAATTTTCTACCTTGAAATGTCACGTCAGACTGGATAAGGTTATTGGCTGTCTGGAGCATGTTGTGTAGTTGTTTGATCTGCTATTGACATGTGTTCAATTGAAAAGAGAAAAGTTTATTGATTGAGAATGGGAGCAATCTGAGTTTCTTTAGCACTTGAAAATACCACCTAAATCGGATCACAGCCTTGAGCTCGACAGATTAAAATTTCTTAACTCACTAAAGTTGAAGCTTTTTTGCTATTGTAAGCTTAATTATTAGCTTATTAGCATTTTATTCATCTTATCCTGTAAATTGATGAAAATTAGTTTAGTATTTATAAAGGTCAAAACACTTTTCAAATGAAATTTTTTTCTTTGAAAATTTGACAAATTTTTATAAAATTTATTTTATAATCAAATTTGCAAAATATGGTTTTACTCTAAATTTATATGGACACTTTTTAAACCGTAATCGTTTTTCAAATTAACTTAGAATGTCCTTGACTTTATGGGTCTCTTGGGCATTTCTAATAAGGTCAAACATCTTTGTGCGCAATACGATTTTCGAAGCTAATTTGAAGTAAAATTGTCGACAAAGTTGTAAAAAGATTCTAAATGTCATTGTTTTTGTTGAGTAGTATAAATAAGTAAAACACAAGCAAAATATTACTTAAATTTACATATATATATATTATATGTGTATTACATATCACGCATTTCGGTTTCTACAATATTTTGTAAAGTAAATAACTCGTTATGTAATAATAGTCAAAAATATTTTGAAAATATTTTTATTAGTTAATTGCAATTTATACAAATTTATTCAAGCGATGCTAATTGGAATTAGGTTTATGTCAAAGAAATGTGAATAAATTCTGAGTATAGTGATTTATATAATTGTAAACAATTCAAATCAAATTAAAAGTCTCAGTTTAGATTTGCGACTAAAGTCTTGTTTTTCCGAAATAAAAATTCAAGGCAAATAAAATTTAATAAATTTCTTCTTTTGTTACAGAAAAGATTTTATTCAATATGGGAATGATACTTTGTGACCAGAGTTTTTACTTATTCGCTTTTAAATATTCCAACAATTAGATGAGTTGCATTTTATTCCTTAGCATTATAACTAGACTTTACCTAAATTCAACAATTAAAATTGTAATATTTCAAATTACAGTTTGGTAAAGCGTATTATAAGAATGTCTCTTTATTTGTTTAGATTAAGTTCTTTATAGTTTTTTGAGATCTTGGTCAATGGTATTTCTCAGCAGCTGCTGATGGCAATTTTATTTCCTCTTCTTCTTTTCTACTTCAATCTAATACCAATTTAATTTTTTCAATTAAAAAAGAATTTATTTTATTTGATAAAAAAAATTATTAAAATTTTAAATAAACGATGAATATAATTGACATTTATAATTCAATACATATTTTCATATTTTATTTAAGAAACTACGAATAAATCTAACCAATAATTTCTTGGATTTTACAATGTCCATAAAACCTCATAGGAAAATGCAGTTTTATCATGTTATTCATTTGCATAAATGTATAAATAAACTGGGATATCTTTTTAAGATCTCGAAAAACCTGGTCACCTTATTGGTTTTCCAATACTATTGATCTATTATTCACGACGCTTTCACATTTATAAATTATCCTAGCAAAATCTATCACTTATTAAAATTTTCTACAAATCATTCAATAGCGACCAACTTTTAGTTAATCAACTAAATCCCGATCGAGTTTAATTTCTTTTCCATCTTTAAATATCAACATAATCACACTAATCGCGTTAAGTGAAAGACGAAAATAGTTCGCCATCCAACTCTACAACTAAATGTGTCAGAGTTAGCAGAAGGTCGATGCTAAAAATAGAAATCGGCTATGCCAGCTCTTTTTACCATGAACTCTGACATTAGTGACGTAACCAAAAACTAAAAGCAAGTGATGTATTGTGTTTACACGAAACAAGTTTGGGAAAAAAAAGCAATAAATCGTGATGTAATTTAAAATTATTAATGGGCAGACGGAAAACAATTGTGTAAAATCGGTAGGGTCTGCGGTTAAAATTAGAAATCAATTATTTTAAAACTTCCTTCATCTGTAGTTACTCTTTTCGTTATTTATAACTCGCTGATGGACAATGTAAACGAGTACATTATACAAACATATTTTAAAATTCCAATTTTAGAACTGCCAAAGTAGTTTTGCTTTGTAATGCTTTGTTTACAACTTTACTTAAGGGTATAAATAATCAGATCATAAGTGGATTTAATATTAGCAAATCGCAATTTATTATCATTTTTGATTCTTTACATCGAACTTGAACTTGGGTTTGTCGAGTTTTTCGCAAAAGTAATTCGATTAATTACGATGTAATTAAATTAATATCAAGTGGTAGACTGAAAGTTGGTTTCATGTTAAATGTTAAATTTATTAAGTGTTTTTATAACCGACCATGTCACAATTTTCTCTTGCACACAAAAATGCTGTAGGCACGTGTTCCAGGTATCGGTTGCTGGTGATTTCGTAATGACGTTAGCATTTTTCCAGAGATGGAATTTTGTTTTCAAATTCCGCTAGACAACCGTCAAGTCAAACCGTGTGACGTAATCATTTCTGCTTGGGTGATGGACATGCGCATACAATGACATCATGTCTGATTGGAAAATCACTAATATTTTTTAGTGTTGTGGAAATTATTGTTTTGTTATTGTTTTTGCAATACTAAACAATGTTTGCGATTTTTAAATCTGACATATGGTAATTTTTATGTTAATTTCAAAATAAATATTTATGTTTATTCTTGCTTGTTTAGAATGGTTCTGGCAAGTTCGACAGATATCGAACTTGTTCCTGTAGATATGGAAAAGATTAATGATGGAAATGTCTGGAAATGATGGATGCACGTGAATTTATTGATTTATGAATTTTACAAATCATGCAACCATTAAATTTTCTTTAGAGATGTTACTGAACTCTATTGGCAGTAATATAAAACGCAAAACTAATTCATCATATGTTAATAACCTCATTATATTTATTTCGTGTTTTTAATTAGACGGTTACTGATAAGGTTTAATAATGTCTTATCTTGAGACAAAATAGTAATAAAAACGAAATAAACAAAATGTTTAAGAAAAACAATATCATTGGTACAGTTGCTACTATGCGGCGCTGCGCTAAACTCATTTGCGCATGTTCTAAAAATCATAATCAAAATTGGCGGGATAACTCTTATACACAGCTTCTGGTATCGAAATGAGTTCGTATTTGGATGTAAAAATAGAATTAAAAACGTGGGAGAATGAATTTGCGGATAGAAACAAAAGAAAACCGATTGCGGATGACATAAAAATTGCACCGCAGAACATACGAGGTAATTGATATTTTAGCCTGGTTTAAGTTTTTAATATACTAAATACTTATTAATTGTAGATGCATATAAGTTATATTGGAAACTCAAGAATTCTTCACAATGTAGCGGCGCATGGGGAAACCACGTTAATAAATGTAAACAAGTCGAAAATAATGTTGACAAGAAAGAAGTAACGTGCGAGTTGGACAAATATACTGAAAAAATAGCGAAAATTAAACTAATTAAAGTAATGTAATCATTATAAATTAATTCACATTTAGCCTAATATTGTTCTAATTATTTAGCAAAGTGTGTCTTCATTATTGAAGAAGTCAAATTTAAAAGACAGATCAAAAGAAGAAAATACGAATGACTCTTTACTAAACACAAATATCAAAATTAACACAAGTAAACCGAAATCGTTTAACTTTAAATGCATAAATTCGTTTAGTGTATCGAATTTTAGTACCCGTGACATTAAAGTGAACAACGACTGGTTAAATCGCTGTAACGATACTCGAGAAACATCTATTTGTGAGGATGTGAATAAACAACAAGAAGAAATTACTTGTAATTTGAAATCTGAGGATAAACATCTTAAAAAATTGAATAACAAAACAGAAGTTGGAAAACCGAATACTGAATTAAATACGGAGGGACAATTTAATTCGTGCGAGCTGAACATTGAAAACGAAGAAAAATTAAAAACAACAAATGACAAAATAGAAATTGAATTTGAAAAACCATTTACTGTATTGGAAATTGAAAGCCAGCACCACAATAATGTAATATCCCATGTATCTCCGACAAAATGCGATGCAAATTTGGATAAATCTCCTACCAAAGTGAAGACAAATGTACGAAAAAGGGTAACGAGTGAAATTTCCCCGAGATCAGTTAGTCCTAAACGAAGAAAGAGTGAAAGCAGTAACTTACAAGCAGATGTAGTATCACTTAAAAATGAAAGAAAAATTAATTTATTAGAAAAGTAATTCTTATACTCGATTTTAAAATATCAAATTTACATATTTCTTATTTCGCAGGAAAATAAAATCGAAATCTCTCAACGAAAACTTCGTGAAACTCGACATCAGGAAAAAGAAATTTCATCGAGGCAAAAAAGCTTTTTCAGCAGTTAAATACAAAAGGAAAAAATGGGCAATGAAACAGAAATATAAGGAAATGGGCGAGGAATCGGAATGTTTTCGATGTGGACAGACTGGTCATTGGATTAAAAATTGTCCTCTTAAAAATGGATTTGCAAAGAAAGACGTTGAGCCGAGGGAAAACGAATTTGATGAACAGGAAAATGAAGACACGACTCCGTTTCTTACCTTAGACGAAGCAGCTGCATTAGCGTGTGGTATCAGACCTTCAAAAACCACTGAGACGAGCAATAATAATCACGTTTCTTGTGTGCTGAAACAGAAATTAGAATATGAAATGACGGAAGAAGAGCATAAAATTATAGAAGCTGACTTTTTTGATGAAAATGAAATATCAAATGATAATAACGCTTGTATTGATCAAGTTTCGAGTCCTGTGAAAAAGAATTTAAACGATGAAATGATACAAAATGAAAAAGGAATTGAATACAATTTCAATGAAAATGAAATTTTAACAAATCGAGAAAATTCATTTGGTAATTCGACAAATAATCAAGATGAATCGGTCGAGCCACTTTTGAATTTAGATGAAAATGGAAAAATAACAAGTAATAATATTATTTTTTAATTTATTAATTTTTATTTTTATTTATTAATTCTTAGAAACGCCAAAAATGGTTTTTGCTGCATTGAAGAAATTTGGTTATTCACAATTTCGACCTGGACAAGAAGAAACTGTTTCGAGAATTTTATCAGGTTTGTTTTTATTCTTTATTTTTCTTAATGAAATATATTTTTATAGTTCTTAATTAATTTTTAGGGTTGTCAACGCTTCTCATATTATCAACCGGTGCTGGTAAATCATTATGTTATCAACTACCTGCATATTTATACGCACGAAAATCCAACTGCATTACATTAGTCATTTCACCTTTAGTTTCATTGATGGAAGATCAGGTTTGATAATTACTTTGTTAGTAATTTAAATAAATTAAAAATTTTTTAATTTTAGGTTACTGGTCTTCCTCCGTGTTTGAAAGCTGTTTGTCTGCACACAAACTTAACATCAGCACAACGTAAGAAATCATGCGATGCAATTTCTAATGGCAAAGTAGATATACTTTTAATTTCACCTGAAATGGCTGTGAGTGGAAGAGCTGGTTTGGGGTTCCCACAAGATTTACCACCTGTAGCTTTTGCCTGTATCGACGAAGCTCATTGTATATCTGAATGGTCGCATAACTTCAGGCCTTCATACCTACGATTAAACAAAGTAGGAATTGAATTTTTTATCAAATTCGATAATCGAATTTTACAAAAATAATGTAATTTTTGCTTCAGATTTTGCGTGAACGGTTTAAGGTTAAATGTATTTTAGCCTTAACTGCAACAGCAACGACTCAAACAGCAAATAGCATAGCTTCGAATCTGAAAATATTTCAAGATTCAAATGCGATAATAAGAGGAAATATAATTCCTAGTAATTTATGCTTATCCGTATCTCGAGATAACAATAAAGATGATGTAATTTAATTGCAGATGTTAACAATTGGCGAATTAATTTAATTTTATTGTATATTAATTTTAGGCCGTGTTGAATTTATTAAAGGGAGATCGATTTTCGTCAAGTTCTTCAATAATTATATATTGCACTCGGCGTGAACAAACTGAGAGATTGGCAACAGTTATTAGAACATGTTTGAGAGATAATTCTGATAGTGGTAAATGACTTTTTCTATTTTATTCCATTAAAAAAAATATTTAAAACACTCGAATAATATTTAAAAATTTTTTTTTAATATTAATCAATTATTAGGTGTAAATTCGAATGCTGAAGCTTATCACGCAGGTTTGACTGCAGCCAAACGACGAAGCGTACAAAAGGGTTTCATGATGGGAAAATTAAGAATCGTAGTTGCTACCGTTGCTTTCGGGATGGGTTTAGACAAAGCAGATGTACGTTCAATTATTCATTACAATATGCCGAGAAGATTCGAAAGTTACGTTCAAGAAATTGGACGAGCTGGACGTGATGGAAAAGAAGCTCATTGCCATCTTTTCCTCGATTCTGAAGTAAAAATATATTTAAATTACGAAATACTAAATTTAATTTATTAATTTCACATTATTTTTTAGGGAGGTGATTTGATGGAACTGCGTCGCCACATTTATGCCAACGTGATACACAGACCAATGTTGCGTAAATTGATTCGTAATGTTTTCCCGCAATGCAAATGTGATAAAATAAAGCATAATGGAAAAATGTGTCAAAAGCATGAAGTAGCATTACCAATTGATGAATTCATTCAAACTCTTGATTTAAAAGAAGAAAGTAAGTATTATTTTTATAATTTGTTATTAATTTAATTATTGATTATTTAAATTTAGATATTTCAACTTTACTATGTTATTTGGAATTATCACCATCAAAATGGGTCGAAATTCTAAATCCCGTATATTCTTGGTGTAAAATTTTATGTTACAAGGGTTCAAACCAACTAAAATCCTTATCAAAAACGGTTTGTGCAATATCTGTTTATTAGAAAAACAATCGATAAAGTTTTAATATTAATATTAGTGTCCACCAGTGGCAGCTGCTATAGCTGTAGACATTATGGATGGTAAAAATCACGATAAAAGCAACGTTATTGAATTTCCGATTGTGACTGTTGCTTCTTGTATGGGGTGGGATTCGGGAATTGTAAAACGGGAAATAAAAGCTTTGGAGTGGACACAAGGTAAAACTAAATGCAAATATTGGAATTGTGGTTCGTTTATCAATTTTTCGAAATTTAGTTGAGGGAAAGCCACGAAAATCTGGAATTATGACCGAGTTTTCAAAGTTATCTTTTCATTTTCGATCCCCTGGAAATTTTAATGATGATCAAATGGATGAAGTTCTTGATTATCTCAATACATATGTTGAAAATCAAAAGCAAAGTGAGTTGATGCAGTTGGAAACAGCTTATAAGTCATTTCATAGGTAATATGTAAAATATTGTATTAATTTCAGTAAATTTAAATTGGAAAATTATATTTCAGTGTATCAAAAGCTCGATATTGGAGTTGTGATGATTCGTATGACAAAGAAAAGAGTGATCAATTGAAAAAATGTTTGGAGGATTATTTCGATGGGAGACTTGACATGGATGACAATTCTATTCAGTTGCCAACATTTGATGTAATTAGTATTATTCGTTTGGGTTTAATTTTTTTTTTATTTTAAATTCGATTTTTCTAAATTTTAGGTAGAAAAGCAAATGAAGGTTGTTCAAAGTGATATTAGATCATTTCTTAGCATTTACCACGAACAAAACTTTTCTGGGATTTCAATAGCGAGGATTTTTTGTGGAATCGACAGTCCATGTTTTCCGGCTAAAGTTTGGGGTAAAGTACGCCGGTTTTGGAGGAGTCATTTGGACGTTGACTTTAATTTGATATGTAAAATGGCAACACAAGAAATTATAAAATTTAAATAATTTATTTTTAGATAATATAACGATTTTATAATTTTATTATGCTAACTTAATGTTTTTATGATGTAAATCTGAGATCAGTCATCCATCAAAGTTTTAATTTGTAATAATTTCAATTTTATTTAATAAATAGGAAATTTTTGTATTGCTAGATGTATTATAATTAATCTAGCAAACATACTGATTACGAACTGGACTACAAAACTATAAATTGAGTTCCCTGAATCAAACTACACCAAAGTGCACTGATTTTTCCAATAAAATCAACATTGACAAAAACTGCAAAAGTCGCCTTATTATAGTAAGGAATTTTTTTCAAAAAACATGATTACTCTAATTTTGATTTTGATTGCAGATTTAGATAGCCCAACATGCAGACAAAATTTGCACATGACCACAGATCTCTGGGTGCTCTAATTCCCTAGATATTTGAGAAAAACCTTTGTGCAATTTCCCTTATTTGCCACAAATTTGCACGATTTGGATACGGAGCCACGAATCCGAGGAAAAGTAAGAGTGATTAGCATTCGATTCGATTATATTTCGGGTTTATAACTCGCTAAAAATGTCCTCGAACCAATTTAAATAAAATCGTAATATTTTAAACACGAAATATTCTATTGTAGAATATTTTAGAATTTATTTAATCGAGTTTTGACTTTAAAAAAATGCGATAATTCGATTTGCAATTTGTTTTGTTTTTATTCGGGATTATTTTGTTTT
>JAQFZU010000513.1:0-24287 GCA_034696185.1 Henia vesuviana | reverse complement strand
GTTATTTCCAATACCATCTAAATTCTAACTCCTACGCCAAATAGCGGGTGAAGTAGAAAATCTTGTTTGGTTGCTAAGCAACTAGTTCATAGGTAAAGCAAACGACAAGAAGATGCAAGAAGAAGGAAGGAATGTCAAATCTTTAATTCAAATAGGTATTGATTAAAATATGTAAATAATTAATTTAATAATGCTTTGTCAATACTTTTCACACAGGAATTGAAATACAAATTGAAAATGAAAAGATTTCCCAGAAAATCAATACCGTAAAAAGCGATATCAAAGGTTGATTTCAAACTGTCATAATTTAACAAATTTCGAATTTATCAATTTATCACCGATAATTTTCAGTTTTGGAAGATAAATTTCAGTCTAAACTACGTATAATTAAAGAAAAACAAGACAAAATCGGACAAAATCAAGATGAAATCAAACAATTGGAAACTCGACATCAATCGGCGGAACATCAGATTAAAAAGTTAAAATTTTTATCTTTTAATTTTTTTATTCGTTTTTATTTCTCATTTACTTTATCAGCTTGCAACAAATGACAAGCGTGCTGCAAGGTGTTATTGCCGAAAAAGAAGCTAATTTAAAATTGATTAAAGAAAAAAGAGCAAAAATGAAGTAAAATAACACAGAACTGATAATAACATTGTTTTAAGAATGTAAAACCGTTTTGTACTTTTTATGAGCAGAAAACATCAAAACAACATATTAAATTCCCATCAACAGAAGTGGGAAGCTTATTATACCTTCTACCAGAGCATGCCAGAGGCCCAAAATTACGTACGACTTAAAAGCGAATTAATAATCAAAGAGGAGGAGATGAAATCGCTCAAAAAAACCGGACGGGATATTGAAAAGGAAACTCAAATATCCGATAAAGGTTTTTTTTTAAAAAATTGACTTTCAAAGAAATAAGTATTAGATGGATCAAAGTTTCACATCATTATCGAAGCAAAAAAAAAAATGTTTCTTAAAACTCACTTAACTTTTTTCCCTCACAGATTTAATGG
The DNA here is from genome assembly GCA_034696185.1 of Henia vesuviana. NCBI lineage: Eukaryota > Metazoa > Arthropoda > Chilopoda > Geophilomorpha > Dignathodontidae > Henia > Henia vesuviana. Next base: position 23,268 of record JAQFZU010000513.1, on the reverse strand, counting down.
ACGAATTTCAAAAGAAGATCGTTAAAATGTAATTATTTTTAAATTTTTTTAATAATTAAAAAAAAAAATTTTTTAATAATTAAAATAAATATTTTTAAATTATACAGTGCAAAGTTGAAGTGCGAAACAGTAAAAATGGAAAAAACAATTCTTGACGAAATCAAAGCCAAACAATCGAGTTCATCAGCAGGTTATATCAATGATGTCACTTAATTGATGTCATTATCCTGAAAACTATTGCGAAACAAGGTAAACAACGCATAAAAAATTAATTATTTTTTATTTGTATTTTTACAGTGACCAATGTTGAAAACTCGAAAGAGGAAATTGCAAAAAGTGATATTTGCCAATTCACTTTCCCGATTCATTTTCAAAATAATTTTACTGCCGCACCTACAATTCCGTCACCTGCACCAGCTAAACAGATAGGAATGGTGATGTCTAATGAATTTCAAAGCCTAATTATAACAATAAAAGTGTTTAATCATTCTTCGTAGATCGCTCGTGCAGCAACAGAAAATTCATATCCGTCCCAAACGAATAAATTTTTCAGTCCACCAGAAATAAATATGGTCGTCGATCAGTCGTTCATTCCGAATAAATCTCAAAATAATTACGATCAAACACCTCATTCTCACATTTCCACAAATTCTACTCAGTCGACTCCGCAGTTTCTTTCCGTAGAACCTTTCGGTCAAAAAAACACGAATCCTTTGTTCGGAGGTCCATTTATAACCGATGGTAAATTAGATCGATTCATAAAAGATGTTTTAAAAATTAAATTAGTATTACAATTTATTACAGTACCATCGCAATCTTTTTCATTCGACTGGAATACGCCATCTACGGGTAGATTAGATAAACAATTTAAATCGATTACTTAATGAATTTTTAATTTTAGGTTTTCAATTAAATTTCGGAGACAAAATTGAAAATTCGCTTTTCACGAATGGAATTCTGCGATTCGAAAACACCCCCGAAGAAGACCAGCCCAGCTCGTCCGGATTCTTAATGCAGCTTGGAGATGAATAGATTTATCTTTTTTTTTTTCCCCAACTTTTATGTTATTTGTTCTCAGTCATATTGAATTCGCAAAGAGTTTTCGTAAACACACGTGGATGAGTCACGGAGATAAATCTCTGATCCGATTGGTTGTTAAGTTGACACATCGTCTGAAAGCCGTGACTGACTTATCCTTCAAAGAAAAATAGTATCAGTTTTTATTTAATTTTTTCTTTTATAAATTTATTTTTTATTATCGTTATTGTTATTTGTTCAGCAATTCAAGCATTAAAAATACTCGTACAGTTTCACTCGACTCGCATTATAATAATTCAACCTTCTAATTCAAGGCTTAAGCTGTCAGAACCAATGAAAAAGCAATTAAGTCGGGCAAAACATTTTGACCTCGGGAAGTTCGAATAAAAAAAGAAAACAAAACAAAGTTCTCACACTTGTTTGCATTTTATAGCGGTGAGGGAGGGTTGGAAAGTGGACGCCAACGCTAAAAAAACATGTCGCTTTTTTCTTGACTCGCTACAATTTTCCTCGTACAGTTGTTTCACGCTTGACTAAAACGAGAGGGACCATTTAATAGGTTGACCAAGGACATGCCTCGGAGCATCGAGTTAAATGTTTGCAGTGTAATCAATTGACGTAATGAGGTGAATGAAATGGAAAAGTCAAATTTCAAACCCAAAAGATAAATAAAAAAATAAAAATTTCCATTAAAAATAAAGCGAATAATCTTCCTAGAAATCGCCAATTAATACTTAAACATTTCGGTACATTTCGTTAATAGCCCTGCATGAGTCATACCAACACTCGCTAAAGAGCCGGGCGCAGTTGCGCCACACACCGTTATCAACACCCCGTCGTCCCCCTCTGCAGGTGAGTTTTTGCCTCGTCTATCGGCTTGTCGTTTCGATGCTGGGAACTTGGCGCTCGCCCGTTCCCACGGGGTATCGCACACCTGGCACGTGACGTCACCGCGCACGGCAGCATTCCAAGCCAGCCATGAATGAATGAGATGCAAGCTCCTCACCCCATCCCCACCCAATAATCTCTAATTACTGTAATATAATTTAATATTCATCAAAAAATTAAACATCAATAAATTTTTTAAAAATAAATTTATTTCCTATTTTTATAAATTTTTTATTTTATTTATTTTCTTTGTTAATAAATAATAAGAAAGAAAAGAATTTCCTGATATTTGAACATTAATTTAAATATTTGTATATTTTCATATGTTAAGTATCAGGTAGCGCACGCAGTATGTAATAAGCGATGCGTGGAAATGTATTAGAAGTCTTCCGCCTGCAGTTGTGTGTGTGTGTGTACGAATGTGAGTGTGTAGCCACGTGCTTGCGCGTGTTGGACTCGCGCTTGGCGATCGCCTCAGGTGGCGCCCCATCTGCCCCACACACACGCTACGCACATGCCGCTACTGGGAAGGCTGCGAGTTGCCCGTTCCCACGCTTGGCTCGCACGTAGTAAACCCCAATATTTTTACTTTTTACTATCTACCTGCTGCCACCACCCACCTAAGGCACACACTCGACTCGACCCTCCTCCCCCGACCTCCCTCCTACATACTCATACAAAACAGGTCGCTGTAACGTGGGAGGGGATGTGGAACGTGTGCCTATTGTTGAAAGGCACGAGGCATTCGATACGAAGATAATGCCTTGTTTATACTGGACAGGATCAGAAAATTTATTTAAATTGAAAAAATAAAATCAGATTAAAATATTGATATTATTTTTTATTACGAAAATTTAATTGAATTGAATTTTTTTTTTTAAATTAAATAATTGAATTATGTTAAATTTTTAAAAAATAATTATGAAATTTATAAATTGTGAATAAAATTGAATAATCTTATCAATATGGAACTTAAAAGGCTGTGGAAATCTGAGATGACACAAATCGGTTGCATGTGACACCCACCCTCGAAAAAGGCAGCAAAGACTCTAAGTTGCCGGGGGCAACGGGCGCCAGATGCGCAGGGGACTCGACATTCCATAGCCAGCCAAGCGCGAACGACCCTGCAGCACAATGCGCGCTTCCTGAGACCCTGCGTGGGAACTCGTTGGGAAGGCGAACGCCAGCCAGTTCCCACGCCAGCGCACGAGACCTGCTCACACCTGCTCACTGCTATATAAGGCGAAGCACGTGCCTGCCCCACGACATTCCGATACTTGGCAGCACAGAGTACACATCGCTCTAGCTCCTAATCCAAACTACTATTTCAATTCAACCATGGATACTTACAATGTGGAAGCCGAAATTAATTCGGTCATTGCCGAACGTGGAGTTACAAAAGCTTCTGAATATAGAAAGGTAAATTTTAATTTAAATTTTATTTTTAAAAGTTTATTTTTAAGAAAAAACAAATTTATTTTTATATTTTATTATTATCGAATTTGTTTTTAAATATTTTATTATTTTATTTTATAGGTTATTAAACCGCTGTTAGAAAAACGACGTCGTGCACGTATCAACAATTGCCTGACCGAACTGAAAGATTTGCTTGTCGAAACCTACAAAAACGACATCACCGAGCCATCGAAACTCGAAAAAGCCGATATCCTCGAACTGACTGTACGACATTTACGCGAACTCCGCCAACAGCAGCAGCAGCAACAGCGAGTAATTGTCTCTGCTCGCCGAAACGATGCAACCGATTTCCGCGCCGGTTTCAACGAATGCGCTAACGAAGTGGCCGCTTGCTTGGGAAACATGCCCGGACTTGACACTGGCATCCGCGCTCGACTTCTCAGCCACCTGTCGAAACGCGTCGGGCTGACAACGCCCAGCATCATGCGACCGACGACAGTTGTTGACCCGATCCATGCTGTTTCTCTCACCCCGCCTCCTTCACCACGAAGCTGCGGAACACCCATCTGTGATACGGATTCATCTTCAGAACACACTTATCTTAATCCCCAACGCACTATCACGCCTCCGCACCACAACCACCACAACAGGCCCAACACCGAATATCCATTGCCTACCGGTTACGTGTCTTTGGCCGTCCTCATGTCGCACAAGGAATCTCATCATCAACAACAACAGACCAATCGCGCACCTGTTTGGAGACCATGGTAGATCCGTGTCCATCAATTCAAAGGTCTGCTCAAAGCTCGACTGTGATAAACAGACTCAATTATGTTTTGAAAGAAAATGACTTTTCAAAAACTCGTGGCTTCAAAAGCCAATTCCAAATATATTTTTCCAAAGATAATTTAAAATACTTTTATGTGATCATTTAAAAAGATAATTTTTTGAATTATTTTGTTTATATAATGTGCAAAATAAAATCCAAATATTATATAATTTTTTAAAAAGAAAATTTCGTTGTCTTTTCAATTATTTATTAACTTCAAAAAATAATTTGAAGGGATTTTGCAAGAGATGAGTCATCGAATGTCTCACCTGTTCTTTATGGCCACTGAGCCATTAGTGGATCAATCACGGGGAGGGGAGTAATAATGATGATAATAATAAATCCCAGGTTCATCCAACATATGGCCAGTGAGAAGATTCCATCGAGTCACGAGCCTGGAACTGATAGCGACCAAATGAAGTGAACTGAACGTTAATTCCCAATTCCTGCGGTACTTGGAACGTGTACAGAGCGTGTGCATAGAGCGTGGGAATCGCAGTCAAATTGCCACACCCAATGACCCTTCGTGCACACGTGTCTGTTTAGACCGCAGTACAAATTCCAGATCGAAGTTTAAGATTGCAACGAGATACGATACGGCTGATTAATCGTTGAGATATTTCTTCGCCACCCATCGAACCATCACCGCCCTACTTATTTTTTAAAAGCCAAATCAGTTAACGCCCGCAATAATTTAAGATGATCAAGATAACGTAGTTGACTGCTGAATACCAGGGCATTTATTTGTTGTAAGAGATACGAGTGGACAGTGGGCAGCAACGGTTTATTCTTTTCAAATTCACGTGACCATGAAAACCGTTGAGAAAAACCTAACTGGGCGTTGGTCAAGTTCTGCGCTCGATGAACCGCGACTGAGTTCGTCCACGCGTGTTGATGAACATGCTGGACTTGGAAAAAAGAAAAGGTGACCATTGACCATTCGTTTCTACTCTGGGTTCCCTAGGGGGATGGTATAATCAGGTCAGGAGATAAAAAAAGGGTGAAAGAGGATGCAATATATTAGTTTCGAGACTTCAGAACCCCTACAGACTGGCAGTTTGTGGACAAGTAAGGCCAGTATTCAGTATTATTAGCTGGTGGAAAGTTAGCTCGGGAGGGGGTTAGTGAGTAAACCCGACCCCTGACCTGGCCATTCCTCATTTCAACTCTTAAAAAGCCTTTTGTTATAATTAAGTTGATCCACACCAAGTGTGCTTTTACACGTCTCGAAGCAACGCCCACAAATTTCCTTTTCACCATCACATGAAATATTATTTTTTTTCCAATGTATTGCATTTAATTAAAGTTTTCGAGACCTTGAATCGAAGCGAATGATAATTACAATTAATTTGATGACTTATCTATATAGTCATGCGTCATTTTTAATGATTAACACTATAAAGCTATTCATTATATCGTTATGGATAAATTTTAAACCTTCGCACAGATTGTCTGGCAGTAAAAGTAAAATAATAATAAAAAAGAAAATGATAATAATAGGAGTAAAAAGATAAAACTCTTGTCACGACACAGCCGAGATACGAGTCGAGTCTCACACTTTTCTTAAAGACTGGTTTTGGTGGTTCTTGAGTGTAGACGATTGGGTTGAATTTTCTTTTCATCCACAACAGGATTTTTGAGACCAGAATCTCAGCCAATGTCTTCCTACCCTACCCAAGACCACCCTCCTCTCTCTTTGGCCTCTAAATCCCGTCAGGGCATGTAGGTTGTGAGACCAGCACGTGCAAGGCTGATCATCATTTTCAAAGATGCATTTAGAATAACAAATCTTTTATAAACGGGTATAACAATTATTAAAATTATGAAAATTTAATTTTATTTTTATTTATTCATTTTATCTTTACTTAAAAAAGTTTTTAAATATTTAAAAAAAAAATTTAAATATTGTAAATTTTTTAAAATATTTTAAATTCATTAACCAAATGTTGATTGCAATTGAAAGTAGGTTGGAATGAAGGTTGCATCCATCTTTTCCTAATCAGGCTGCAGTTTTACCCCACCCGAAATGACGTTACGGGCAGGTGTTCGCATGCATTACACAGAACCGTGGGAACGCGGACAGTGAGCGTGCCACGTGACCCCGAGAATGCGAACCATTCGTCAGAGCATGCGCACTGGATTATGGAAGAGGGTGAGTTGAAAAATCCCGCGCAGCTGCGCATTCTCGTATTGTTCTTTAAAGCATCTCTCTGTAACACGGGGGTAAAAGGCTGAGTATGTAGAGGGGGGGGAAGAAATTCCAGACAGGTAACACAAATACTTTGCTTCCTCATTATTATTATTTAAAAAAAAAAAAAACACAACCATTAAACATTATAAACTAAAACACAAACATCCACTAAATAAACAAACATTAATAAAATAATATAAAATAATATATTGAAAAATAAAATGAAACAAAATTCAAAATTCTATTTTAATTTTATTTTTCCTTGATAAATTATCAATGAAACATCTTTACAACAAGAAGGACGGTTGATGTGGTGAAATAAAAGCCAAAGTTGCCTTAAGGCACGCTTAAGAAACGTGTAAGCCCATTTTGGCGCGTGCCCTAATTGACCTTCAATGGCCCCCTCCAGGATAAAATGACTTAAGTTGAGGTTGCTCTAATGGTTAGCCATAAACGAAAAGGAAACACGAGTCAGATTTAAACAGTTAAACTCTTAAAAACACATTTTCAATGTATAAAATTAAACATTCGGCTGAAGATTGAATTAAAGTAAAATCGACAACAACAAAAGAAAAAATAACAAAAAAATTGTTAAAAAATAATAAAATTTATTTCAATCAATCAACAAATTAATAAAAGCAAAGCTCGTGTGGCTCGCGTGGCTCGAACGAGGCGAAAGAGAGCGTGTGTCTCGCACGGGCAGGTGCGTGTTGGCCGCGTGGCGGTGGGAAACGTTGCCAGTTCCACTTCCCAGTACATTCCACCAGTTGCCAACCAAACCACAGCTGGGGCGCGCGCGAGCCTACAAAAACCTACGCGACCTTCCTCAATATGCTCCCACGTGTTGTGTATTAATTCTCACACTATCCCAAAACCCATTAAAAGCTCGTTGAAACTCAAACCCTTTAAAGCCAATTTATTTTAAAATCGAATATTTATTTATCTCAAGTTATTTTTTCCCCCAATTCGAGCACTTGACATTTGAGTGAAAAACGAGTATTCGTTGCCTCGAGATAATATAAAACGATCAAAGCACCCTTTTGCTGTGCACACTCAAATCGAACCCGCCTCCGCAATTGCAACATGAAATGATGTCATTAGAACTCATTTTAGAGGCAGCTGTTTCCTGAAAAAGGCGCCTCGATTTCTTTTTCTTTTTGCCCGCAAGCAAAACCGGTCACCGTGGGAAAGTGACCGGGAGCAGCTTCTCACAGCAGTCGGAGCACGCGTGTCCCTGAGGCGGGCCTCGCGTGTGGAGGACTCGTGGGCGGCGCACGCACTCATCAAACGGTGCCTTGTCCAAAAATGAAGGCTGATAAGTGAATAAGAAACTAATTATTAAAGAATAGAATAGACACTGAAACCCCTGATTTTTCATTTGGAAATCCAAACTACTTTATTAAATCATTACAGACTTAATACACTGAGTTATGACAGGTTGTTTTTAACTATTACAAGATAAGTAAAAAGGTCATTAATGGAATTGAGGGAGTAGAATGAAATATCAATCACTTAACTGCTTTTCATTCTGCTTATTTAAAGCTAATATTTGCAAAAGATGAATTTGCAATTGAATTAATTACATTTCTATTCTCAGAAATAAATTATACAAGTGATGTATAAAGTATAATTAATAAATAAAGTTTAGCTTAATGCTGAGTCCTTTACAAAGTCCATTGGTATTTTGATGTTTTTCGTCTATTAAATATTCCCAAACTCCTTCGTAACCTTTAATTTATAAATGGATGAGATTTTTTAATTTGGATAATATTAATTTTGTGTTTCTAATGTTTAAAGTAAAATGTTTTATAATTTTTTTATTACTTTCTGATTTTCAATTGAATCGTATAGGGATATTTGAGTTTCACTGGATTGGAGCACCTAATTCTCCCAGGAAATTCAGACTCCGCCCTCGACTAACCTCACTTTTTCTTCCAAACATTGCGGGTCGTGAGGAATAAAAGCAACCCCTGGAATAATTTGGGGGATATTTAATTCCAAAGGCCAATAGCCATCTAGATTGAAAAGCAAAAACGTTGCAGCCATTGGTCAAGAAATTGGCAAGCCTAGAAAACAAGGCGTCATCACTATCTAAACTTGTTCAGACTTATAAAAGTATATAATAAAATTTTAGAAAATATACTATAACTATTGAAAATTCGTTGCAAAAATCTTTTTGAATTCAAATTACTAGTTGAAAATTCGTTGCAAAAATCTTTTTGAATTCAAATTACTAGTTGAAAATCATGCAAATAAATTCAGTTATTATTTCAATTGCGTGATTTTTGCTTTCCAAACATTCCAATTTGAATATCATTTTATTCAAAATAAAATGATCGTATATAGTATCCATACATTTAGGATTGAATTTAAATTTTTTTTGAGATTTCCTGGCTCGCGCCAACTGGAAAATTCAAATTCAAGAATCACGCAATGTTGTCCACGGTTCAGGTAAATACAAACGAATTGCATTATTTGTATTAAAATACGTGCATATGCATGGCAATAGTCACCTGTTTCGCACGTGTTTCCAGACACATACACGTGCTAGCCACGATTCGAGACACTACCGTGGGAATTTGCATCCGTTCCCACGGTACGAGCAAGCGTGATCCAGCACGAGTACGCGCACCTGCCTTATTCACCATAAATGTCATAACACTCGTTTTTTTTAATACCTCGTTGAATATGGTGGAATTTACATTCCAGCCTTGGTCTTAAGTCAGACTTATATTCATAATTTTTTCTTCAAGTCTATTTTCATATTAAAAATCCTTTTCAATTGTACAAAATTACGATTTACAAAATTAAATAAAATTCAATTCAATGAAAATGATTTATGAAATCGACAGTACTTGGACCGCTAAGTGAACGTCAGCCGCTTCTGCCGAATTGACCATTAAAAAAAGCATTGTAAAGAATGGGCCATAAACTTTACAAAATTCTCTTTACATTGAGTTTTCCTAATTGTGTGAATTTCAGCAGCAATATATTTATTACAGTTCAAATCGTGTCTCAGCAATTGTAAAAGTATAAAAGAATTGCTTCTAACATCCATTAAGATTATACAGACAAGGAAAATATTGTTCAAAATTACGCGGCGTGAGCTAACCCACAGCAATTCCTTCTGTGATTCTTTTTTCCCCTAATTTTTTTTTACCCTCGAGTTCCCCAATTTCATACAACACATGCACATTCCAAGACTTCAAAGTTGAATTGAAGTGAGGGGGTTTTTACAGACGCGTGGTCAAGAAGCGTGTGCCCCTTCTGCCTTAAGCGAGAATTGCGAAAGTTGAAGACGAAAAGAAGCTTTTTGAGACTTATGTTATACGTCTGAGGGCATATCCCACAGTGACTCCCCTTGTTATTATCCATGTGCTGCTAACTTCAATTAGCAAGTTGCGTTCGCTGCCCCGGGCTCGACATTACGGTCTTTTAACTACTTGATATTTATGAAACGGTTGTTACATTTCAAGGTCTCACAATATTTTTTTTCTAAAAGTGTATAAAGGAAGTTTAATTTTTATTTCTCACATGGTGAATCAAATTCATGGAATGCTGACTAATATTGTATAGGTCATCAGGTAATCGAACACCTGTTGTATCACGTCAAGGATCGTGATTTCTATCAACCTGTACAATGCCTCTCATTGATTCAATCCACAGGTGTCGGCATCCCGTCATTTACTCAACCACATTGGCGTGACTGCTTTAGCGTTCAGTTGCACCCGAATGACATCTGTGCTCTTTTTACAAAAGTGGATAAGGCAAACACCTTCGCATGGATGCAAAAAATCAAATTATAGTTCTAAGAAAAGGAATTTTGATTGTAATATAAAATTTAAAGTCGTTAGCCGGAAATGAGGATCTAAGCTCGGCTTAAGATAATTGTGTTATCTGAAAACAGATTCAGAAGTGATTTGAATTTTATTTAAGATTGAATTTATGGATTGAAGAAATATTCATCTGAACGATGTGTAATTTCCATAACTCGGTTTAAAATATAAATTTTAGTATTTAAGTCTAAGTTACTGTCTTTTTTTATTTTACTGTTGAATGTGAAATTTGTAATTGTTGTTAATACAATGAAATATTTAATGTGATAATTTTCTTACTATTATAATATTGTATAATTGAATTCGATCAATCAAATTCTTTCGAATCTAAATGCTCAGAAACGTGAGTTTGAATTTCTAGTTGAGTTCAACTGTATAAAAAAAAATATTAATGGATTTTCTTATTTTTTTTCCGGGAACTTCTTACTCGTGGGAAAAAAATTGAACATAACGGGCATTGTTGAATGAATAAATTTTTTCTTGCTTTTTCATTCACAGATGATGTTGTTTTGGTAACAGTTGAAGTTGATGAATTTGAAGTCAAAGTTGGCGAAGCTTCTGTTTCTTTAACGTGTTTTGTCTGGAAAATTTGGATTAATTAGTTTAATGTTGTTTAATTTGTTATCGTTTGTATTAACTGCGAAATAATTTTCATCGTTTGGTGTATTCGGTTTGATGTCTGTTGACGATTCTTTTAATTCTGGGAAACCTGAGAATTTTCTCCAATTTGGAAATGTTGGAAAACATTCTCTGAGTTTTTGGCATTTTTGAACAGATTCAATTACGAGAATGGGCTAAATAAAATTACTTGTAACGTTAGCGCCATCTATTAGTTTAAAATCTCACTAAATTAGTTTTTTAAAATTAATAATTACAAATTAAACCTCATTTATTATTAATACAATTAAGAATAATCTTTTAAAAAAACAATAATTAAAATTTATAAAAAAAAGTTATATTTGCTCCAATTCAACAAAAATAATAAATGTCGAAAGTGAAACTGACCTCGATATTGAGAATCGTTCTTTCACTAGAGAATTGATAAACTTACTTACTGCTTAGCAACAAACATGGCATCCGGCGCGAAACGATTAAAATTAAGTCGGCGAAAAAATTACGCTCAACTCGAAATAACTCAAACTAATAACGATTCTACTCATTCTGCCACATCAACAACAAAAAGTAGGTTTGTTAGTTAATAAAATCAATTACTAAATGGATGAAAAATAACAAAAACTATTTTCAGCACCAAATTCGATCACAACCAATTCTCAACATTTAGTGAACCCACCGTCTCAATATCTCTTCAAAACCTAAGGCAAAAACTCAAAGAATGTTTGCCAACATTTCCAGATTGGAGAAAATTCTCAGGTTTTCCAGAATTAAAAGAATCGTCAACAGACATCAAACCGAATACATCAAACGATGAAAATCATTTCGCAGTTAATACAAACGATAACAAATTAAACAACATTAAACTAATTAATCCAAATTTTCCAGACAAAACACGTTAAAGAAACAGAAGCTTCGTCGACTTCGACTTCAAACCCATCAACTTCAACTGCTACCAAAACAACATCTGTGAATGAAAAAACAAGAAAAAATCCATTCATTCAACAATGCCCGTTATGTCCAATTTTTTTTCCCCACGAGTAAGAAATTACCGGAAAAAAATAACAAAATCCATTAACATTTTTTTTTTTACAGTTGGACTCAACAAGAAATTCAAACTCACGTCTCTGGGCATTTAGATTCGGAAGAATTTGATTGATTAAATTGAATTATACAATATTATAATAGTAAGAAAATTATCATATCAATTTCATTAATCTTTAATAGTAGCATTTCATTGCATTAACAACCATATAATCATAAATTTTCACATATTCAACAGAAAAATAAAAATTCCTATGATAACAAGTAGTATAGGCAGGGATCTCTCATTTCTGTAGAAAAGTAATTAAGCGCAATCTATTAATTACTTATAAAACTATTTTTTTTTCATTCTTCAAAAAATGTATTTTGGATTACAAACATTTGGTTTGGTTTCTTTTTACAATTAATACATATTATTCCATTACATTTTTCGTTTTGGTTACTAATTGTTGGCGATTACATTTTTTTTAAACTCTGGGAGAGATTTACATGTAAATCCTATAGGTTTTGGCAAGTTTGATTTATTTTTCCCTTTCATTTAGATGCAATTATCTGGCACTAATGGCAAAAATAGCAAAAAAAACAACAGAATTTGGACATATCAAATAATATTAACAAATTAAAAATTAGCTAAATATACATACTTTCTCGAACAAAATTATATATTTTTTCTGTCTTGTCAATTTTAATACATTATATATATATATATTTATAATGATTTTTCAATATCTGATATGTAGGCCACACATGATACACTCATGATGGTATACCCGTACACTAATCTGTACTAGTATCACAATCCCATTTTCAAGGGATTATTTTTATACAACAAAAAATTTGATTATATTAATTTCGAGGATAGGAGTGAATTAAAAATTTATTTAAAAATTCATATGCGAGTGAAATATGGGGAAAAAAATTATATTAATTTTATAATATTTAATTTAATTTTAAAATTAAATAATAATAATTAGTGATAAACTATTCAAAATTCAATTCTAGTTGCATGCAATCACGAATGAATCTTCCAAATATTTGAAAATTTTATTCTGTCACCTGAGCCAAGCATTTGAGATGATTATTAATGAATGATGGTTTGATTGGCAAAAAAGTATACATCTTGGCAAATATTTTGGTCAGACTATAGTTTCCGGTTCTTCTTCTTCTACATCCACTTTATGCTCTTTTGCCAACTGTCTTTGGCGACGGCGCTGATTTGGCGATTCGAAGACTGAGTCTTCTTCAAGAAATGGTTGCTGCTCTTCTCCCTCGTTTTCACCGTTATGATCGTGATCGTTCTCTGCTTCCGTTATGGTATCCAACGGCGCCAATTTCAGTTCCATATCGCCCAGTGAACTCCTTGATCCGGCCGAGCGCTCGCTGTCCACGGACGAAACGCTGCCATTGCTTCTCAACGCTACCAATTGACGATGCTGAGGAGCACCAGCGGCGCCAGTCGCACCTTGAGACAGGTTCGCATCGTCCATAGTTTGCGCTTTGCCCATGCTGTGCTTTCGACGTTGCCGCGCCCGCTCGGCCAGGAGTTCGCTGGGATTGGACAGCGACTGCGAACGATGTCGGTCGCTTTGTCCACCGCGACCCATCGCATCGGACGAGTCATCGGGCATCTGACTCAAATCGGTCCTACTGCTCTGAGTGGACGCTGTGGGCGACAGGGCTGCCATAGTCAATCGTCGGGCACGTAATCGACGCAGCCGAAGTTGTTCTCCCAACTCCTGTTCGTCGTCGCGGATCAAATTGGGATTGTATTTTTGATGAAACTGAAAAGAAAATTCGATCGATAAATAGCTCGAACCGAGGTTGGCACAATGCACTTTTAAAGCTATTTTATTTATTCGTTACTTTATTATAGTAGTTGTCTCTCAACGCTTTTCGTAGAGTAACAGCTGCTTGCATGCTGTCCATCAAAAGCGGTGAAGCGACCGTCTGACCTACACCGACGAGCGTTTGAGCGATCATGCTCACTTTCCCTTTCGGTTTGACGGCGTTGTCAAATATTGAAGGTGAAAACGGACATGATGGACCCTCTGGAAAAAATTAGCAGAGCAAATTAAAGTAAATCAAAAAACGATTGATAAATTTTTGTTATTAATACTCAAGCTGCCTTTGGTGTCTTTTTTCTTTTTAGATGGTTGTTTTTTTGGAATCGGTTTGACGGGTTCTGGTGTTTTTATGTGTATGTGTAATTCATCTTGGTCAGGGTCGAAGGAGCTAATGTAATTTGTCAACGAGTCATTAGTTCAAGGTACTTTCTTTTGTTATATCAATAATGTGAACATACTTCTGAAGAATAATTTTCTTTTCATCGTCTGTCGACGTAGGTCCATAAAGGTGAGCGTAATGGTCCCTAAAATAGAAATGGGTCAATGGTACAAATCAATCAGTCTGCTGAAAATAATACTTACTGTATAGCTATTTTTTCGTACACCTTAAATAAATTGCTGCCATCTGTAGTTGAGCGTTGCAACCATTTCTTGAGGTATTTCTCGTCGTAACGATAAATGAGCAATTTTAAATAGTTTTCGCCTCGTTCACCCGCGATTTCTTCGATACCAGCCATGACATGATCGATTAACTACAAATTGTAAGGTAATTTTTTTTAATAATTAAATTAAATTAGTAATAAAAATAAGATTTTAAGAATTTTTAGTTCCTTTAAAGAATTATTTTGTATCTTCTTAATTGGAATGACCAGAAGTTTTTAAAATTTATAATATTTTTAAATTTTAAATTTCATCGCATTTAATTTGCATGTCAACTCACTCACAATCAGTATATTAGTTATGGTATCCGGACAAGGAAATTCAAGCGAGTGGAATTTAAATGAGGGCATATAAGTTATTAATAAATAAGGCTTTCATAGCTTTCAAAACAAACGATTAAAGATATCTTAATTAAATACTGGAAATTTTTTTAAAATAAAAAAAGTTTTAAGGTAAATTCTCGTTTAAAAGGTTTCAATTGGGGCGTTATAAAAAGTGTTTGAAAAAAAAAATGTTGAAGTTAATAATTTATTCTTTTAAGTCTTTTAAGCTGAAGTATGATTTACGAGTACTCATAATTCAGCACTTAACTTATAATCGTTTTTAAAGTATTGATTATTATGATTCATTAAGTATGCTTATTTTAAGTATAAACAACTCACGGTGCCGTTAATTTCGGATGTGAGACTGAGATGTTCCTCTTTATGACTTTGAATTTCCAACCATTTAACGAGTGGTTTGATGGTTCCACCTTGAATAAAAACAGTGAAGAGGATAACAACAAGTGTTGCCGTCACAAACAGCTGCTTATTCGGTATGATTTTTTGGTCTAACATTATAACTAATGAAAAACAAACGGCTCCTCGTAGTCCTCCATATGCCTGTTATAAAATTCCGAAAACTTAAATACTTACACAAATTAAATTAATAACGAAATTTACCATTATAAACTGCTCCTCGTAGTCTATGTACCTAATTTTTTCCGAATGATTGACCAAAAATGTTAGAAAGAAAACGCCTAATTACGAATGTGAATAAATTAATTCTTTTTGTATACAAAAACATGAAATAAACTTACAACCAAATCTGTACACCAGGCACAGGACAAGTGCCCAAAGAACAAAGCCCGTATGCCACGAATGCTGATCATTAATAAGCACAAGTCCAAGGAAAAAAAATATTATACAATCACAAGTTGCACTTTAAAATTAAAAATCGAATTAGTCGTTAACTGAATAAAAATTTAAATTTTATTTACCTAAGCATCTTACTAAAGTATTTGACAGTTGTATAAGACTTGGAAGAAATATTAGCAACTGCATACTGAGCTTGAACCAAGCCACAACCAATTATACTAAAAATCGATGACACAAACTGTATTATCGAGGTGTGTTTAATATTAGCACCATTTACCTAATAATTCCTGAAAAATGCACCATTTCTGCCATTAAGTATGACATATAGGCCATTCCTAATACCGCGAGCGGTTCAACCACTAAATCCAACAAACAAAGAGATTAATTACCCTGATTATTTAATAAGATTACGTTGCGAAGCAACCGAAATTTAACATTGTATCTACCTCGAACTTCCTCCGTGAGTTTAGTGATGAGAGCGGTAAGAATTCCAAAAATAATACCAATACAAAGTCCTCCGACACTAACACAAAAGAATGCTGCAATACCCAGACCGATCTAATGTAAAAGGAAATTGAAAAGGCAGGCAATTTCATTAATTTAATTGAACCATACCTGGTCTGCGGAGATTGTTTTCATCGTTGTAAAAGCTACCATCATTGTATATATAACCACAGTCACTGCATCTGTATATTACGATATAAAAATGAATTATCGATTTTATATCTTGCTGAGAAAGAGCAACAATATTTATCACGGAATTATTGTTAGTTCCGTTATCCTCATAATTGCTCGTTCTAAGGCCATTAAATTGTAATTTTAGGGTTTCTTATTAAGTTTGATGAATTTTAATAACGTTAAAATTGCACTTAAATTCAATTTAGTTTACCGTTTAAAAGGGATTCGCCAAAAACTAAGAAGTACAGATCCTTATTTACGCCCACTTCTTGAAAAATTGCCAAAACCTAGAAATAAAAACAAATACGTATCTCTTGTAACACGTTATCAATTCTTAATGCTGCGCTGCCACTACTCAAAACGCGTCTTATTTTCTCATCTTCTCGTGGAACATTAGTCGTATAAATTATTGAGAATAAATAAAAAGAAGATAAAAAAAATCCAAATGTGTGTTCTTACCGCAACTGGATCGACAGCTGAAATAAGGGCACTAAACACCAATGATTCAACACCACCCAGATTCAGATATCCCATCGCACCTGCTTTTGAAAGGCCATAAAGAGTTGGACCTGAAGCGTGAAAAATAGAAAAGGAAAAACGATCGATGTTTACATTTTTATAGTCGAATTTTATGGCTTATTTTAAATTGCTTACCAATTGTAAAGACATTAATGATGGTGCCCTTGAAATAAATAAATGTAATAAATGTTTTTTGTAAATTTATTGTGATTTTCTTACCACAACAGCGTAAAGCAAAACAGTTCCGATATTTTCAGCAAAGGCACGATCATGGAGGGAATAAGCAGACTCTAACATAATCCTTAACAAAAATTGATTTTTATATTAGAATTTTAATTATTAATGCGATCAGATACTCACGGAGGTAAAAGAAAAAGGAAAAATGTTTTCGGTTCAAATTTTGGTATTATATCGTCATCGGATCCAGCAACACTAAAAGATTGGAGAAATGATTTCGGGTAAAAAATTTAAAATTTATCAACGATTAAAAAGTAATTTAAATTTAATGGAAAATAAATTATTGGGACCTATTTTTGCTCTGCGTTCTACAAATAGAAATTAGCATATCATAAAAATCTTATTCATTTATTTAAAAAAAATTAAATGTTGTTCAGCTGTCAACCATTAACTAGTTTCGCTTGGCTCCGTGAAAGGCGAATAGAAACAAAAATTAATCCGAAACGATGTCAATTCGACCGTAATTGGTCCTCATTATATAAGTTAAAAAGAGAAAAAAATGACATAAATCGAGGTTAAAAGATTACACCTAAAGCTATTCGCATAAGGACAGTGTGGTTCAAAAACTCAATTCAAATAATTATGTCAATACGAAGAATCACATTGCAATAAAAAGCGATAGTTAAACTTAAGAACAATGACAAATAATTTATAAGGTTACTGAAAGGTTGACGTGATATCCTTTTAAAGGGAAGAGGAGGGAAAATGATGAGGATGTATCCAATTCAACGGAGGAAACTCGAGGGGACTGAACTGGGATACAAATAACCATTGGAAAAATCTAATTTAAACTTTTCCCCAAGAACAATGAAGTTAATTCCTAACTTAATACCAAAGGATAAAAATTCCTCGAGCAGATGATTGGATTGCACGATACACCGAGTGTGACTATGTTGTTTATTATTTGAATGGAAGATTAACTCTCGAAAAACAAGTTAATTTATGTTAAAGAGGAGTGTTCCTAAGGGGAATATTGGAATTATAAAGTTGCTTTAAATACAATGGAAGGTTGATCGACTTTAAAATTTTAGAATTTGAAATAATATTTGTACGAAGAAAATTAGTTTTAGTAACAAAAGAGTTGAGTTCTACTTTAGGTGGGTAAATATTTTGAAAGGAACGAGCAATTTAACTAATGATACAATGTAATTAGACTACACTAAAGTGAGGTGACAATTCGCAGAAATAAATCGAGTTATTTCTGCATTTTTCATTATAAAAATTGTTTTCATCGAATTTTGCTCTGAAAATTAAATTAAAAGTTTTTTTAATAAATGGAGTTAATAAGGACCGAGTTGAGAATTAAAAGCTGACAGGAAGAAAAGTATGAAAATTGAAACATTCTTAATTTAAACGGGAGTCTTTTAATGATCTATAAAATCATTTTATTATGGGTTCGCCAATACTCTTCGTTTTTACATACCAAAAGAAATCAATATATCTAAATAATAAATAAAAGAATTCAAAATGTAAAATATCACTTACTAAACAATCCCGCCCACGATTGTGCCCAATAAAATTAGAAGGCTAAAATAAAAAATAAACAAAAATAAATAAAAAGAAAAAGATTTTTTTTTTTTAAATTTTATTTTACTCTAAATTTTAAGTTAGAAATTGCCCTGAAAATGCACTCGAGAAAAAAAACCAATTTCAACATTATTTATCAATCATTTTAAGCCGTATCGAGTTCATTTCCAGTCAATTTCAAACCATTTTTCAATTATTTCTAATAGACAACAAACCGATCAAATGTCTCAAAGACAACCGGTGTTTGTTGCCATCAGAAGAGAATCAATCTCACGCTGTGTATTTCATTCAACAAGGACATACCATGACTCTGGAAGAAGGGAAGAGAGCACGTCGGCGTGATGGAAACCTACAAGACAAAATCTGGTTGGTGAAGGGCGCCAAAATCAATAAGGAGGAGGAAGATTAGGAAGAGGAGAACAAATGATTGCGAGTAAAAAGAAAAAAAATACATTTCTCCCGACTAATTTGAGAAAAATAAAGTAAAAATCACACTAAATTCGAATCTCAAATCATTTGTAATTTCCACAAGGAGTGGCAATTTGTTTACTCACCTACTTTACACAGGCCTGCCAATATAACGAAAAACGTGTAAATAAACGGAGTCCTCACATACGACCATCGCCAACTCGCAACTCGAATTCCGTCATGATGTTCGTCGTCGTGTTCCTCGTCTTTATCAGCCACGCAACCGGGTGGACACGATTTTTCCTCGTGTGTTTCGTTTCCCACTTTGTCGTTAGCACTCGCTGAGGTGCAGTTAGTGTTGTTGTTGTCCAATAAATTGTTCAACGTAATAGCTTCGGCTTGAGTTGGTGGATCGGTTTGCGTGTCTTCTTGGGCGTTCGGGCTGCGTTTTGTCTTCTCTTGCAGTCCATTTTCGCCGCCTCCTTCGACGGATTCGTGTATTAAGTTGCCTTCGTAGAGCCTTGCGACCCTCAGGTGGTGATTGCGGTGTCGGAGTAGGTGCTCCGAGGATGAGAAATTTAACACAATCAGAGATGCTAACACCAGGGTCCATGTTCTGAGTCCAGTCATAATTGAGCATCCGTCTGGAATTTGAAAAAAATAATGAGTATCAAGGTTAAGTTGCGGCAATTTTTTTTTTTTATTTTAAAATTTAATTGAAGTCATTTAAATGCGATTAAATGCTGGGATGTGACGGAAATGCCTATTTAAATTTGTAAAATATATCTTCCTCAATTGGGTTTTGTACACAGTCGAAATAATCATCAGATCTCATCGTTTGCTAGTAAAATTGAAAATTTGCTCATTTGAATATATATTACGGCGCATGCGCAATGTGCTCTCAAAGTTGTTGTTTTAAGATAAAATCGCAATTCAAATATTATTTAATTTGTGGTTTTACATAAACAAAAATAAAAATTAAATCTCTTGTAATTAAAAACTAATTATTTTGACAAAGATAAGATTCGAAATTGTTTTCTTAAAATAATTATATAAATTAAATGTAAAAATAAAAAAAGTCGTAAAATTTTTACGGATAATTTTTTCGTGTTTCCGTAAGTGAAATCATTCGAAAATAAAATGCCTTAAGTAATAAAGAAAAAATTCTTTTAACTGATTTGCACACAAACGATTGTCAAAATTCACTTCAAACACACGATCGACTGCGAAAGAATGATTTACGACCTTAACAAACGTCGGCTCAAAAATATTCAAATGCAGAATCAAGTGGACCGAAAACGCAAATGTAAGCGGATCTATTAAGTTTCTTAGAAACCTTTCCAACAGTTTAAGTGTCATTAAATTTACGTAAGTACAAGGAAGAAACTCGTAAACCCCGAATGTGATTTTTCTCAAATATTACAAACAAAATATCAAAATTTCCTCGAGTTAATGCAACTTTCCGATTTCCTCTTTTAATATCGATTGAAAATATAACAAAAGTAAATAAAATATAGAGAAGTTGAAGAAATCGATTGGAACACAGGAGAAGTGTGTCTGAAAGGTTCAAACAACGTTGATGCTGTTTCACCCTCTGTTTATAAAATGATGAAGGTGCATTAACAAAACACAAATATCAATTCCGAGAAAGGTACACTTTCGAAATCCTTTTTTTAAAATGAAAATTTCTACATTTGTTTATGCGACCTTAAAATAAAAATATTTCGAGATTTAAAAAGTATTTTAAAAACTAAATATTTTAGTGGCAATTTTGGTGGCATAAATCTCATTTAGATTTCATTAAGTTCCATTAATTCTATTGTTCCCATTTAAAGTTAAATTTTACAATTTAAATTCATTTATTCAACCACCCAAGATTGTTAAAAGTGAAAAAAAAATTTTCAAAATTTATTTTATTTTGAAAAATATTTGGGTTTTTGTTAGGGATTATTTAAATTGAAAGTCTTAGAAAATTAAGTAGGCAAAAATAAAATAGGATTAACGACCCTAGGCAAGAAAGCCCATGGATTTGGTACCGCAAACAACCCCTGCATCCAAATCAATAGTGTGTGTAAGTGTAATGCGGCAAGATTTTTGGAACAATGTCTCGAAGACTGAGGTAAATGGCCTTTTAGTTTTTGGACCTTAACAATGAGACACTTTAAAGGCTTTTATTCATTGATACGTTTAAAAGCTTATTGAGAAAACTTTCAACTTTAATTACGAATTAACATGAGATAAATCATCCGAGAAATTCCTAAAAGATGAAGTATACCGTAATTCACCAATTTAAACACGATCCAATTAACGCGATTCCAAATACTAAAACTAGAAATATTTTGATTAAAAATTTATTGATTCACATTTCCATATTTTTAAATAAAATAGAAAAAGACATAATAAATCGTCAGCAAACTAAACATCCACAACAAATGTCATTTTCAGACTTTGAGACGATTTTTCAAAATTTTAATTAAATTTCTGAGATTTTGAAAAAAAAAAAAAATTTTTTTTCTAAAAAAGAACCTCTTTATAAAAATAAGCCTTTCCACTGCATGAATTAAAAAAGAAAAAAGAGCAATCACCAAATCAAAATAGTTCGGAATTCTTGGCAAACCATCACGACAAGTTAAAAAGTATAAATTAAGACGAATGAAACAAGTTACTCAAGCATAAAAAACTCAACTAATTACTTCTAAATATTCAATTTGACTGTCACCTACAAAATTTAATATAAAAATATTTTTAAAAAATAATTAAAAAAATAATATTTTAAATTTGTTTTGCACCACAAAAATCTTTATTTTGCTCTTATAAAAAAAACCACTCGCTCGAACTTAATTACGTTTCATGACTCTTTTACCATTACTTTTCTCTACTTTTATGCTATTGATTCTACCTTTCTTTGAGGTAAAAGGCAAAGTTCAAGAGATGAAATAGTAATAGTGGTTTTGTGTGACTATGTTGTTCATTAATCACGAAAAAATAAGTAATGCCATAACACAGGGACAGCAAGTAGCCTATTAGTCGCCTGTTTAGTCAGCTAAAGCAATTTATGCAATTTTCCCACTTGCATCTGTGTTTATTTTCAACACCTGCTAAGAAGGAAAAATTACTATTAAAATCCACATTTCTAATTTCTCTATATTTATTCATTTTTAATATTCAAAACAGTTTAAATGTCAATTGATTCCAAGGTGAGTTATCATTATCAACACCTGCTGTAACGGGAACAATGCTATTATAGTCTGTATTTCGCATTTATCTGTTTTTATTCATTTTTAACCACTCAAAACAGTTTTCATGTCAATTACTATCAACGTTATAATTTTCTAACTCTTTTATGAGTTTTAACAATTTTGGGCCTGTGAGCAAAGCACCACACCTTTTGTTGACTAAATGTGGGTCAATGAACATTAATAAATTATGTCATTTGAAAAATATAATTGTGGACAATTTTTTTTATTTATTTTTTTATTTCCTCAAATCGAGGGAATATATTGACGTTATTAATTCAGAATTATCGATTCGAGTAAAATGGCAACTATAAAAAAAATGAATATCACATGAGAGGCGAATCGTACTTGAAATCAGTTGTCAAGATGAGATAGACAGGTTTTATATCGGTTGTATTGAATACTCACAATAGGATTACATCGTACGCATATACTCACATGAGTTTCTACGAGGAGTTCTACCGGGGCGTTTGAGTATCGTTCGTCAAAAACCGCATGCGATTTCCTTGCTAACATTGGAAGCACAAGGCACAAAAATGAAAGCACTTTGAACTAAATGAGTAACTGAATTAACTAAAAATTGCTTAACAGAAAACAAATAGGGTAAATAACGGTAGTTATGTCGTCTACTCGTGCAGCGGTCCCAATTGAGCTGGTGGACCTGACGCTTATAAGGCGACGGACGAGTTCACTCAGATGTAATGGGGAAATCGTATGAAACGTATCGATGCTATTTTTGCGACTAAAAATTCAAACTCGTGCGTTGTGGCAATAATTTTTGTTTGCTTATTAAGCTTGTAGTAATATGATTAGAAATACATTTTTTATGAGATGTTAATGCGAATTGTACTTGACTTATTGATTGCGTATCGATCTTTTAATAAAACAAAAAGTTGAAAAATTCATTGGGAGATGGCGTTACCGTATGATGCAGTAAAGGCGGAAAATTTAAAATGTAATAAACACGAAATAAAATTAATTAAATGATTAATCACCATATTTATTTTTCTAACACTCTTAAGTAGTAGCCAAACCCTTACTTGTATAGAAAAATATATTTTAATGTAAAACAAATTAGTAATTAGAAAAGTCCATCTTGATCCATTTCCCATTCGTAGTCACCGCAAAAACCATTTAAAATCGGTGCTGCTGGGATACCTCGTCTATAT
>JAQFZU010000512.1:0-24306 GCA_034696185.1 Henia vesuviana | reverse complement strand
CATTTAGTAGAAGGTGGTCTTGATTTAGGGTTCTGATAATTTGAGACATTTTTTCTCCTTTTTTGTCCTTTAAGAGGGTGTATGGCAATGTCATGTTGTCTGAGCTATTTGATTGGCTATAGTGTATTTTATTAATAATTCAAATTTATTAAAATTTTTTAAATATCAAATTTGATAGCAAATCTACAAAGAAGAGGCTTCGAAAATCCTTCTTCTTAATTTATAGGGCTCTACACTAGCAGTTTGCTCTGATAAATTCCTACAACTAAAGCCTTCAGCTTTTAGTACATAAAAGATATCTTTTTTGTTCTGTCTCAATATGATGTGCGTGGTAAAAAATCCTGTTAGAAGTCAAATTTTACTCAATTTTACAATCAAATATTAATTTTAAAAATTCAAATAAACTATAAAGAATTGTTAGTTAAAAGTTAAAATACCACCATATTGATGTAAGTTTATTAGTTCACCTTGTTTTAGCCATTGGCATCTCACCTTGAACAAATTGCCTGGACATTCCCAGTTTTATATGCCTTTTGTAAAGTTGATAAAATAATGTTTTACCGTATATCGCGAATGAATAAAATAGAAAGAAAGCATCAAATACACTGGCAAATTGTTTTCAGTCTACCATTCTTCTTTGATCTTTGATGAATAAAACCGATTGTCGCAATCAAGATCGTAAACCGTCAATTACAGCCCTCTAGTGAGATACTTGTGAGCATGAAAAATCTTTGTCTTTAAATAAAAATTGGAAAATATTTATAAAAACTTTTATTGCAAATAAAATTATACAAATTATGTTCATTTAAGCTATTATAAATTTAATACATCCAATTCAAGCTTTTTTTTATTAGATAAAGAACAAAAAAATTATAAAAAAAAAACAGAAAAGGCAAAATCTTTTTATTAATGAATAAAATGTAAAATTATTTTTCACTTAAAAAAATTATTTCATAAATTAAAATTTTAAAAAAACAAATAAAAAAATTTCCATGTGCGGAAAAAGTAAAAACAAATCTTATTTTAAAAAAATACAAAAAAAAGTTAATTGCAACATTTTATTCAATGGAATAAATAATTAACCATTGGATAAATTCATATTATTCGTTTTCTTAATTCAAAATGACTAGTAATATTAAGATGTACGATATAATACAAATCAAAATGTCAAACTGTAACTGTTTCATATCGTTCCATGTTTTAAGTAAAGTATTGTTAATATTAAAAAACACAAAACTAGTCATATCATAAAATGGGAATAATCGGTACATCAAAGTGCAGAATATTAATTTACAAGTCAATTTAATAAACAAGTAAATAAAAAAATCCAATTAAAAAAAAAATGTCATCGAAATTCTTTGGCAGTTTCATTTCAACAAAAATATCCAATTCGAGAAACTTTTCAAAAAATGTATTTACAAAAATGTAAAAAAAAAAAATCTTAAAACTCATAGAAAAATTATTACATGTTGTAAAAATGGCAGCACATTCTATATAATTACAATCATGTAACTCATGTTATCAAATCGAGTTATAAGTTGTTGATATTCTCACAAATTCGATAGTAAATGAAAAAATTTCTATAATTATGCCTACTTAACAATTCTTACTATTTGACGATACAATCTGTATATAATTATACAACACCCTGAATCCTGATATCAGGCTCGTAAATACATGGAGCGCCACATTACAGTTACAATTATACATTTGTTTCCATATAAGCTACACTCTTGATTGTAACATACTTTTCTTTTAAATAATTCAAGTAGGCCAGAAATCTATGGCTGAAATAAGCCACTCGTAAGGCTATGTAATAATCAACAATACTACAATTGTATAGTGTACAAATTAAAAATAAATGTCCATTTTTTTTTCTGTGTATAACAAATAATACAAACGATCCATTAGTCCATTTAATATCTCTATTTATAAAACTCATATGGGCAAATGTGGAGAAACTGAAGACTTGTGCATAGCTCCTTTGAGAAAGGGTAAATTAGGCAACGGCCGTCCAATGGGTGGCGGCAACGGCGGCACCAACGATCTCTGATAAGGTGATGCTCCTTGACTAACGCACGAAGAACTGGTGTTATTACTAGGGTCCGTGTTAGTGCTGTATCGACTGCCAGCCATTAACAAATTATCCCACATTTTGAGCCGCGTGTGAATTTCACGAAAAGCGGGTCTCCTCGCTGGAATCTCGTGCCAGCATTCGACCATAAGTGCGTACACGTGAGACGGACATTCATCGGGGCATCGCAGTAAGTGCCGCGAACGAACCATTTCGATGACCTCTTGATTCGAGAATCCAAAGTACGGTTGCAAACCGAAGCTGTAGGTTTCCCACAGTAGAATTCCAAACGACCAAACGTCACTTTCGGTCGTAAATTTGCCATATAAAATGGCTTCTGGAGGCATCCAACGGACAGGTAATAGAGATTGCGATTCGATTCGGTAATAATCTGATGCATAGATATCTCTGGAAAGGCCAAAGTCGGATATTTTGACAGTCAATTGGTCGCCAACTAAACAGTTTCTAGCTGCCAAATCACGATGGATGTAATGATGCCCTGAGAGATATTCCATCCCGGCTGCAATTTGAACGGCGATGTACATGAAATCTGCTTGATCGAGCACGTGACAGGTGCCGTCAGCACTGCTGGCGGATACGTCGGAATTGGGGCCGTGAACGATGAGAAATTCGTGCAAGTTTCCCTGCGTCATGTATTCGAAAATCATGGACAGCGGCTGTTCTTTAACGCTCACGCCCAAAAGGCAAATCACATTGGGATGGCGAAGGTTTGATAAGAGCTCGACTTCACGACGAAAATCTTGAACCGTTTTTAAAGTTGCGTTCGCTTTAACCGTTTTAATGGCCACGGGGGTTGAGTTCCCCATTCCATCCGTCGAAATACCTACTAATTCACCTTTGTAAACCTTACCGAATGCACCTTCGCCCAACTCCTTTTCGAATCGTATTTGCGAAATTGAAAATTCGCGAGCGCATACGGCCATTTTGGGAAGTAAACTGCTCAGCTCTAATTGTTGGTTTTGGTATGGTTTTGTAGTTGGAGTTACGGCTTTTGCTAGAGGTTTTGATAAACCTTGTCTTCTACGCCACCAGAATAAGAGAATCACCGAACAGACGACCACAACGACGCTCGTGGGGATTGCGATGTAGAGCCAATCGTAATCGTCTGCAAAAGAAATTTAGTTTTTTTTTTAAAATAAAAATTACATTGAAAAATTTCGAATTGATTAAAAAAATAAATTTTACTTATAAAAATTTTAAAAAAAAATCTTATTTTTAAAAACCAATGTTTAAATGAAAAAACTTATTACAGCATTTAGGAACTGAACATAATTCCTTCTCGACCGATTCGTTGGTAGTGAAACACCAAGGCCGGTCTTCCACTCCACCAGGATTGCGACAGAAGTTATGACCACCGATAAGTTCGGGAAAATGCGAGGTCTTAAGACTCATCATGCTGCTTAAACTCCATTTCAGGCATTTGTAACCGCTCACTGTTTCACTCATCGAGCCTTTGTAATCCCTTCCTATTCCTGTATAGCAATTGGTTTGTTCTAAAAAAAATAATAAAAATCCAATTTTAAATTTATAAAACAATTTTTTGAATAAAAGCTACGGTTGGTCGATCTTTGGCACATTTTTCCTACGTCAGAACGAATCTCACACTCAACGATCAGAAAAAGATTAACTCGTTTCCACGACATCCCACGAAATGAATAATCACTCAAACAATAATAAACGGTTTCTTAAAATAGGAAAATTGCCAACTGCCAAAAGTTTTTCCTCCCGAAGCATTAAATGTGAATTTGTATAGAAATTTGCAACTTACGAATACTTTCCGAATCAGCAGTAGCGGCATAGGAAAGTTGTAGGCACTGATTTTTCTGTCGAACGGTGTCTTGAGAAGGCAAATCTTGACAGTCGGGAACGATCATCTTGGGTCCAATGACTGCGTGTTTTTTGGCTAGGGCAAACTCGACTCTGCATATCTCGTTTTCTAGATATTCGCACTCCTCGCGACAAATTAGTTTCGGTGCCACGGTGCCGTCTGACGACCTGATGCAGGGTGGAAAAGCGTTGAAACAAAGGGACGGTATGGCAAATTCGGCGCAACGTGGAGATAAGTCCCCTGATGTTGCTATGACAGTCAATGCTTCGGTGAGTTTGTCTTCGTTCAATCCTTGTTCGACCGGAGATCGGACGAAAATGCTTTGGTTGCCAATGAACTTGGCACACGCAGCTCCACGATATGTCTGGCAAAAACCAGTTTCACTAATACGTCCATTAGGGAACTGTTGTGTGTCTAAACCTTCAAATACTGGTGAACTAATAAAAAATTTAAAAAAATTTTATTTTATTTTTAAAAGATTTATCTTTTTTTAAATTAAATTTCCAACATACAACTCATGTTTAAAACATTCAATCAAAAAAATGTGTTTATAGTTAAAATTTATACGCTATGTATTTAATACTTGATGTTATTGGATGAGGCTCAGTTTACTCGAGTAGAAAAGAATGATTTTGGTAATAAAACCTTAAGTATGGCTTGACTTAAATATTTCATGGCTCTCATGGTGGCTCTTTTTCTTTACTCGCCATCTATTGACCTCATTAAATTTTTAACTTGAAAATGTAATGCAATCATTACAACTAAATTGCTGGCTGTTAATACCATATATATTATAACACCTTTGAGCTGTTCAAAATCAAAAAAAAAAAATTTTCTAAAATAATATTTTCCAACTTTCTTATTTCGACCCAATTATCTTTAATTCCTTACAAAAACTGGCGCACCAATTATTGCTCCCAACACCGACCATTCTGCGCAATTGCCAATGATTTCCAGCAACACCCGCGGGTACTTCGGGTCATACAAAACGTCAGGTCTATCGTGGCCTCACTATGATTTTGCTTATCTAAGCACTTTGGGACCATCAAGTCTTTTTTTCTCTCTTAACTGGTTCATCACCTCCATAGCCAAACTTCATCGCCCCTTGTGACAACACCAAATTTCCCCACTTTTATTACGTATTAAAACTGACCGTAATTTCAACAAAATCAAATTACTATTTTATACACGCAAATTGCTCATTTTCAAGAAATCGTAACATCGTGTGATAGTAATTGAAAGGTTACATAAACCGATTTAGTTATAATTTAATTTCAACATTAATTCATTTTATATGTGCAAAATTACAGATTCGAAGATCACTTTTAAACTTGTTAATTCTTTTTTATATTTTTTAGAAGTGGGAGGTAAAACGCGAGATCAAGGAAAACGCCAGTTCCGAAGGGAGAAATAAAATTAAAATTTTAATCAGTTTTAATTTTTAATTTAATGAAAAAGAGGAAAGAGAAAGAGAATAAAAAATAAGTTTTAAGAGGGTAAGTAGTAAAATTTTAATTTTAAATAAACCAATGTCAGCTGGGTTTGCGATATTAGGGTAGGATAAAGTGACACGATAAATTGAGAGAAATTTTAAACTAGCAGACAAGAGGGATGGAATTGCAAAGTGGGTGATAGGAGACACTATAAATTTGCATCTTAACACCAATCAGTGACTGAATAACATCAACAGTAGCTGACGAGAAAGTTATTTGCATAGTGTGATAGGGAAAAACTCGCTATCTTGAGAAGAAATAGTCTTTTTCAATCAGTTTTCAAAATGAAATGCAAAATAGTGCCGTGAATGGATAGAAACATACGACTTTTTATGCAACAAACCACACGACATTTCTTTTCTAACCAATGAATTTTTATACTTATAAAAAAAAATAATAAAAACTCTTGTTCTTCCACTATTCAACTAAACATGAAATATAATTTTATAATTATAATTTTATAATATTATAAAAAACAAAAATAAAAAATTTTATTTTTCAAGTAAATATGCAAAAGTTGCTTGGTTGGCCATCGCCTAAAACATTAAACTTATGTGCTACATTTACTTTATCCTCCATTTCAATCTCGCATCAGATATTACTTTTGATATCTTTGCTCAACCCTAAAAAAAAAACTATTCTTTTTCCTGCACCATCATATACAGTAAAAAAAATATAAAAGTAACCCCCTAAATCACACCCCTTAAAAAAATAGATATTTATACATAGGACAAAATTAAAATTTTATGAAGTCACGTTTAAGGAGGAAACGCGAGAAGAATACAAAATGATATAATAAATAAATACATTATAAATAAATTTTAGAAAAATAACATTAAAAAGATTAAATATTTCAGAAATATGTATTTTTAAAAAGTTTAAATTACCAAAACAAATTGAAATTGTAAATTGTAGGAAACAAAAAAATATGATTTTATCTCCTCCACTCGAGATTTGTTTCTGCGAAACAAACTCGTGGACATGTGAGCGAGTTTCAAGAAATACAGGTAATTAAAAGTCAAGTCTAATGGAGTGCACATTTAAGACGACTTGTAACGTAATTAAAAGCCACGGGTAATGAAATACACTTTTGTTTTCCTCTTGCTCAATGGTGCCAATGTGCCATCTGCTACGTCCATCACTGAATTTACATAGAATTTTCTAATTGCACGTGTTTGTAACTCAAGGGAAACTGAATTAAAATGGAATTTTAAATGAAAAGTTTTCAACTGTTCCCTCGTCAAATACACATCACACATTAAAAAAGCAATTGTTTAATTTCTACAAAATTCAAATTTCAACTTTTAAAATTCAACATAAATTTAATATATTCTTTTCTCAGAATATAATAATTTGCATCGATGAATAACTAATTTTTCAAATTATACGAATGAAGATTCAGCTTTTAAGAGTTATAATTACGACTTTATACGGATTGTAAATGGCAACTTTCGTTCTTAATTTCCAAACTCGACTTCTCATCGCATAAGTAAAAAGCTTTTAGCGTATAACCGAGTCCGAAATGCGCGTTTAAAAATGTTATCACAAATTTAATGGCAATTCTCGTCCTGAAATAAACTCCCAAAGGGAAAGAAAATCAAGTCAGATTTGTGAGAAAAGCATCTTCTCTTATTACTCCATCTTGAGAGATGCTGCGTTGGTTGTCATAGCAACCACTCTGCAATCCTATTCCATCAATTATTCCACCATAACTCGAGCGAGAGAACCGACCCAAGAGCACGGCCAAAGGGAAAAAAGAAGAAGGGCCTATCATATACACAGTAAAATGGAATTGAAAAAAAATGTATTTTGTGTATAATAATAAAAAAAAATTTTTTTTTATGGTAAAGCTCGAATTTTCATTACAAAGTGTTTTTTTGCTTGCGACGATGAGTACGGACCATTAAAAATGATGGGAAACGATTCATTTGTTGGTGCACTTAACAAGCGACGTTGAGGTAAAAGAAGAATTTCTATTTCCTCGAAAAATGAACATTTAGATATAAATAACCAGGGGGTTGTTTTAACGCAATGACATCACCCAATGTCATCATATGGCGGATTCGATGCATCTGCCTCGAGATTTTTCATGAATATTTAATGTAATGGATAAACAGTTTTTACTCGGGCCTCGGGCTCGCTTTTGCATGAAATAATCAAACACGTTTAATAAATAATGTTAAGAAATTGTGGTTTGCGGTTAACGCGATTTATTTTGTGGTTTTATTAAGTTTACAGATTTAAAAAAAAAAATTAAAATTAAAAAAAAGTTTTGATTTAATGTTATTTATTATTTTAAAAATTTAAATTAATTTGTGTGTCGATAGTTCAGTCAAAAGTTAAGTGGACTAAAACACATTTTTTCAATTTAATAAAGTCAAATTCCATGCAATTTAAAAAGGTCAACACGTGTACATCAACCAAACTTCAATATGGAAACGAGTGACTCAGTTATTCACGAGTAATAACCATTAAATACAAAGATAAACAATACACTCAAAATGAAAAATTACCCAGAATCCCTATAGTAAAATTAAAAACTCACCTTCCAGCTAAATTAGGGAAATTAGGAAAAATTGGAGACATGTTTGGCAGGCCTGATGCTGGTTGAATTCGGTCTAAAAAAATAACGAAAATAGTTAGAATTTACAAATATAAAATTCTAATAATAGAATTACCGCGTCTTCCCATTTTGACGACCAAAATTCCGGTCGTATCGACGAGATGATGAGATGTACTCGCTTCGCATCGATAATAACCAGTGTCGTGCGTATCGAGTTCAACAATCCGGACCCGAGAACCGTGTCCCACCAACGTCGAATATCGTCTGACTAAAACTCGGCCTTTTTCTTCAAGTAATGGTGCTTCGTTTTTGAACCAACGAAACTTAATCGGTGTTGGTTCGCCCTCCACTTCACACCGCATTCTCACTCCTTCCCCCGACACTTTAGTCATGTTAACTAAAGGACGAATTAATTTCAAATAACCTGTCGAAAAAATAATTAAATTATTCTTTAAAAAAAAAAAAAAAAAAAAAACATAAAACAATATCACATTAATAAAGGGAAAATTATGAAATTCAACACCGCTGTGAGTGCTTTAACATTATTAAATTTCCAATTGATTAGCCCTTTATTACGGCACTTGAACAAGAGAGAGAGAAAATCTGTTACCTTGAAACATATTTTTATAAAATAAAAAAATAATAATAATTAATGTTCATAAAATTCCGTTTCATTTGAAAATACATGATCTTTTATTACCATTTTATTCATTGCTACACACTTGCATGCTGAGAAGTAATCAGATAAAGAGCACTTGTACTTATTAAATGCACAACATAAATAAAAGCATTTAGTTAGAAACAAGATAGATTTATACATGTATAAATCTTTTATATTATTCTAATGAAAAGCAGTGTCAAAGTTGCATCTTTTGTAACCTGATGAGATAAAACATTCACCTATCACTAAACATCTTTATTACGACATAAAAGTTGGTAATATCTAAATATTATACGATAATAATGAGATTAAATACACTCTCGGTTTCCCATTCCCATTCAACTCCAACTAAATTCTCGAATTGCATTTACTAAAGTAAAATATGCGAAGTAAAATATTCCATTATATATTTTTGGGTTTGAAATTTTCTTGTTTTCGCAGCTGGAATTTCTTTGAAAATGTAATTTAAAATTCAATCCATAAATAACGCTTTTATATATTTTTATAATGAGGATGGCACAGAGATGGTTGAGTGGATGAAGTATATATTGACGTGTCAAACTCATGCGTTTGTGCCATTCTTATCTCGTAATCGAAGTTATGGATTTGCATCGCATCGAAGTTTACAATTGTCACTCAACTTGTATTTATATGCCTCTAGTTTTAAATTAAGCCTCAAATTAGAGTAACAACACTCGAGTTTAATTAACACGCCGTGTGATTTCGTGCCTAATTAATTACAATGATGATTAGGAGAAATGTGGGCGGGGTTGATTAGCAGATTACGAGAGAGGTGTGAATCCATATTTTCCGCAATGCTTGTTTCATTGATCAGTACTTGAAAAGGGGAGATGTGATTAGAAGAGAAGAGAAAGGCATGACGGAATACCTGGGGCTCGAGCCTTGACTCATCTTCCCCCTCACATTCCCCCATCCCAAGAGATAAAATGTGGTTGACTTATCCTTCATTAGCTGGTGACCACAGAAAGCTAACGATGGGTTTACCCAGATGTTGAATGACAAATGAACTCATTTTTTTTTTAAAAAAAAAATACCTTGCATTAAATAAATGAAATGGTTTTTTTGGATGCATGTTTAAAAAAAAATATTAGGAAGATAAACAATTTTTTTATTCAATGTCTTTTTTTTAACTTTTAATTAGCTAAGATAGATCATTGCGTGAAAGTAATTTTTCAAATTTGTTCATTAATTTTTACCCATATGTGGTAAATCATTGTGAATCATCCAATATAAATAAATTGGTATTAGAAATTCAAGTTAAATCTCGAATCTTTTTCATGTAATAAATAAATTAGAATTTTCAGTAACAAATTAAATGACATTCTGAAATAAAATATATGTAACATAATGACGTTATAAATATTGCATAAATCCCTATGCGATACGTCAAGTTTGTAATTACTAATTAAAACTAGCTTTTCACTATTAAATTATAACACAAAATGAAGAAATATTTTTTAATTTTAGAATCCTCCCATAAAATTTCCCATCAATTCTATCTCTCAATTCAGCCAACTTTTATATCCCACCCTAAGCTGTAACAAAGAAAATGCCAGTAGTCGTGTCAGAGCTTGACAGATACGGCATCTGCCTTTTGTTTAGATATTGCGTTAAAAGTCTTGCGTTATATGGACCCCCTATCACGCAAAAGCCGAGGGCAGCTGCAGCATTGATCTTCCCTAACATTAAGATTATTCCAACTTTCCCTTTGCAAAGCCGATGTTTTATTTTTTGTGTGAGTTAAAATTTAAACTTGTGCTTACTCGAGGTCGCGACTCATTTATCATAGTAAAAATAAAGCGACACACTCGAATTTATACAATTTCCTTCTATTTGCATGAAAAATAAAGTTTGTTGTCCTAAAAAAGCCAAACCATCAATTCTCGATGTCTCAACTTGTAATTACTCCCTTAACGCAAATAAATCAGGGAAATAATTCATGAAGTGAGAACTCCTTTTAACAAACAAGTGCATGAAAATTAACGATACTCGAGTCGAGTTTGAATATCAGCTTTGCACTTGGGTAAGCATGTAATTATTCCTATCCCCAGTTCACAGATAGTTTAATTCGAAAACAAAACTTACGCTAGAACATATCGTAGCTACAAACACAAACAATTCGTGGATAATGAGACATGTAAAACGCAAATTATTTCAAACTTGACCCGTTGATAATTAAAGCTGCACCGGTTTCCAAAAATGGCAGGCATAGTACAATTTTTCTTTATAAAGTTTGCCTCTAGGTGTCACCTAATTTCTTGTCCTCGGTAGAGAGAAACATCTTGCCAGTAATACACTTTCCCCTTAAACACCTGCAATTCCTTTATGGCTGCTTAATGGTTCATGGTTCATGACGGTGTTAACGTCCCCAGCGACTACTCAAGCCCATACAAGACACGAGGGTCTTGCAAGACGTGGTTACTTTTAGATATCAGGCCGCTTTATTACTCACATTTATCAGACGAGCCTTAATTAGCGCTCAAAATAACTCTTATTAAGTGTTTGTTTAGTAAAGGTACAACATTGTTGCGGATTGTTAAAGATTACGTAATCTTTCAATAAACTCTTATTAGGGGGTGGGACCATTTATTAGGTATTTTGATTTGTTTCAATAATAATAACAGTGATGGTGCCATCATTGTTTGGTACTAAAACAATGCTTTAATGGAAAATGATGCAGGCGGAGTTACAAGACATTTATGGGTACTCTTAATTCCAGAGTTAAATGAAAATTATGGTAAGAAACAGCATTGTAGAGTATTTAAGGGCACAAGTGTTTTGCTGGAAGTGAATTACTGGGAAATTGTTGAGAAAAATTTAATTAATTCGATAATTGTCTTATTTATTGAGTCCAGTGGTCACATTAAACTCGAAATATTTTTTTTAAAAAGTAAATTCTAATCCAATTATATTTTTTTTTCTATAAAATTTTTTTAAAAATTTTATTTCTTTAATTAGTGTTTTTAATCCTTGTTTTTCAATTGTAAGTTGAATATTACTATTTCCAATTTGGATAAAGCGTTAATTAAGTTTTTGAATGTCGCAATACGAGAATTACATTTTGTGATTTTTATCAAATTAATGTGTACTTTAATCGTTCCCCATTATAAAAGGAAGAAATAAAAAATGTAAATTGATCATTTCCGGAACATGTAATAGTGAAATTAAATTCCACTAATTTCAATTCTATTTTTTCTAAGAATTTATTACCTGGTTTAGGACTCGCTACAGCTGATGCAGTCGAATGCTCCGATGTGACCCCGGCCGAAGACCTAAAAAAATTAAAAAAAAAAAAATTTTTAAAAATTCCACAAAATCATTCGCGAGACTAAACAAGCGTAAATTTGTTATTTTTAAACAAAAATTTCTTGTAAAATGACTCCTAATCTCGTTCTGGAGATAGAAAAACTGACTCACGAAACCCGTCCTCCCCAAAACCAAAGATAAGCGAAAATAAGTAAAAATAAAAGAAAAAAAAATTTCGGCGAATTTTTTTAAAAGCACTCGTGATATGCAAGTTTGCACAAACATAAACACTTTATTCAGTATCGTTGCATTTATAAATAATTTTTTAAAAACATGAATAAACTTTTTCGCAAATGCGTTTAGTACAAAAAAAAAAAAAAATTCAAGTTCAGTGTTCCAGTTAACAACTTCCCAGTAGGAAGCCATCTGAGTTTTTATTTCTTATCGCTCCAGATGGGGTTGCGTGTTTATATACTTCTTGTATCTGGCTTGCATCACATGTTAAGGGATTATCTTCGCCTTCCATCTTCTGGTTTTATACAAGCACGCACAGTTTTGGAAAACAGGACACGAAGAATGTAATTACGTTTGCTGTGTAGTGGACTCGCAAAATTAACGCTAAAACAATTAGGATTCTTTGACCATGTTCGTGCAATTTCGAGACCCCCAAGTACACATGACCATAAATTTTTTTTCAAACTACGACATAGAATGCGATGTAAACAAGTGTTCAATCCTCCCAAAATTGTTTTTACATTTTTTAAAAAAAAAAATTAAATTTTTATTAATTTTTTATTTTTTAAAAATTGAATTTTTTGTATAAAATGAAATTTTGAAAAGATTTCCGTCTATCATATAAGCCGCTGAGCATTCCAAACCATTAATTTTTGCTACGAAAATAACTTTGAAAAAGTAACAAATCACTCAAAAAGAAATTCCTTGGGCGCGCAAAACGTCTGTCATAGAAGATGTCGTGTTTTTCAAAAATGTAGAGGAAACATGTAATATGACATAGCATTTTCGAATGAAAAAAACATGATATCTTAACCTCAATTTGTTTTCAACAATGTCAAATAAAATCAAAAAGTGATTCGTCATATTTACTTAATCTTTCATTATTAAAAAAAAATAATAATAAAACACAACTACTTAACGTCATGTTGAAAGATTTAAGTTAAATGGAAATTGAGTTTAACGTACGATGATTTTGAGCTCGTGTTTCGGTCACCCATGTTTTCAAAATAGCGGATGAAAAGTTCTTAACTTAATGAGCTTAGGCACTTGAACATGATGTAACAATTCGATCCGTGGTGAAATTTGCTTTAAAAATATGCTTCAGTTTAAATGGTCAGACAAATGTTTTCCTTTTGTTTTCGGTCTCTCGAACATAAACCGTTAAAAAAGTTTAGTCATGGTTTAGCATTCAACGAGCATTGTTGAATTGCATGTGTCGTTTTTTTCCCCAGTAGCTATGGTAAATTGAGAAGTTACATCAGTTGGGAATTTGTAGCGAGAATTTGAAAAGCAGCGAGTTTATACGAGACATCAACATCGTCGAAAGAACTTAAACCCTGTATTTAGCTGGGGACTTAAATGAGCGAGTGCATCACGCCTGCTTATAACAAAATCTCAAATTAAATTTTAAATCTTATCCTCTCTGAAATTTCTACTTTCGAAATTTGAATTTAAAAAAATAAAAAAATTGAAATTTTTTTTTTAATTTTAATTTTGTAATTTCTAAAAAAATTAATTTCAGAAATTTTTCCTTTCGATGGTATTTTAATTTCATTATTAAAAAAAAAAGTCGCATCACATTCTGTATATTGACATGTTTATTGCTTGGTAAAAGCAAGAGCCAATATTAAGTTCTACTTGACTGTGTGATAGGCAACCATCCGCAAAATTCAACGCCAAATTTCGTCAACGTTGACACGACCAAATCAACAATCATTGTTGCACTCGATCAGGATGCGGAGAGCAGAATTCTATTAATTCGGTGAAATTGTCAGCTCTAATGCCCGCACTGAGTGATAGACTTTCTAGAGAATGTGTCGAGTCGAGTTTGTAGAAACTATGAACAAATCAATAAATTGCCAATTGCTTCCCCCTCCGTCACTAGAGACCAATGCGATGGTGGGAGGGGGGTATCTGTTGAATAACCCCATGGAACCCGTTCAAACTCGGGCCTTTTTCCTCCAGCCTTCGCCATAGAACCAGAGATCAATAAAATGGAGAACGGGGAGAACCAGAGGTTGTCATATAAGATGTGGAATTTTCACCCATCATGTAATGTAATTATGTGAAAATGTGTTTATGGATGGAATAAGTTGTGAAATATTGAGTTTCAAAGTGCAATTTCAACGTTTTAAGCGAGTGTAAAATGAAGTGTAAAGCAATTTATGAAATTAAATTTTTCTTTTAAAGAAATAGAATGAAATTTAGCAGAGTTTTATTGATTACACGCTATTTTTCAAGCGAGCAATTATTGAAAATTTTATTCCCCCGTCGTTAGTCTTTAATTCCTTCTTATTTATATAGAATTTTTCATTTTTAAAGTGACTATAAAAAAATCTAATATGGCACCAAAAGTAAAGTTCGAAACTCATATCGTAAATTACGTACGTGGAAATTGGTGTGGTCACATTCTTCATGTCAATATCGTCCTTGTCGTAATCGTATTCCACCTCATAATCTTGATTTTCACTTTGAGGTATACTTTGGCTCCATGCTGAAATCAAATTTAAAAAAAAATAATCAAAATTAATTTAATAAATTTAATGACAAAGCATAATTTTTAATACGAAAATTATTTTAAGTAATTTTTAATTTTATTATGATATTTAATAATATTCAATTTGAATGGGGGAGTTTTTGTAAGTGAAAAGTTAACGTATGTTGAAAACCACTGCGTGAAGCCAATCGCCTTATGCATCTCTAAAGAAGCAAAACTCCGCTTTCTGAAATTTTTTTTTCTCCCCATTTCCCAATACCCCTACCTACCAACCCACCCCATCCAACCACCACATATCACTCACGTCTTCCCCTCACACGAGAAAAAAAAATCCCACGATGCTTCGCCAACTTTAAATCCTTAGATCAAAAGAAATTCCCGCAACTTCTCAACTACCAAACACCATCATCATCATTTTTACAGATTACCATTACCTAACACAGTCATTCATTACATTCAAGCTGTAAATTCGTATTACTTTATATACACGTAGCCAATAAAAGATGAAAAATGTACACAAACATGTTTTCCTTAAAGTTAAAAATAAAATAAATGTTTTCCTATTTTGCATTTACCCTATTACGGCTTGTGACATGTTCTGATATTGAACAAATTTATCAACTGAGTCAAAACTCTACAAAATGAAATTTGTTACATTTTTCAACATATTTTTTGGCTCAAATTCAAAAATGGCTAAAAACATAAAAATTGTAAAATTAAAAAAAACTTATAAAAAATTTCACAAAAATAAAATAAAAAGCTATAAACTTGACATTATTCTTATTCCTTATTTTATTTTACTTGTTTTATCTAAATTCCACTTGCAGTTTACTTTGCCCGAATCAATAAATATTTCCTCCCCCACATCTTAAAATTCACCCCCACCCACTAAGGCAGATGCATGTTGTACCCCCAGATATTGCAAAGATTTATAGCGCATGGCAGGAGATTAGAGTTGGCGATTCAGGATATAAGGATTAAAGTCTCTAATATAAAAAGTGGCCTATTTTCTGTACATATCCAAGATTCCAGCACCACATCCATATGGAAGATGCACCCTCAACCCTCTTTTTCCTTCTTATTGTCATCTAGATGGAGAGCAGTGCCAACTGTTGCCTTTTCAAACATTGAATTAAGGTACTGTAAGAGGGTGGGTCTTCATTGGAATGGCTGTTCCACGCACTCCCGCTTCCATATGGCTAAAAGGGGGATAAAAGGATGCACAATTTCCTGTGCGAAGAAGGGGGTGATGCCGAGGAGGATATTGTCCCGGCGTGTAGTGGGGGTAGAATGAATCTGGGCTGGAGGACCATTTGTGGCGTGTGGGGGCGGTGTGGGGAGTGAAGTTTTGGGGGAGTAAAGAAGGGGTGTTCCATTCACTTAATTGATCTGCATTGTAGATGCTGCAGGCATTTTGAAATATAGAGGGAATAAGCCTAACTTTTTTTTTTATTTTTTTGAATATTTTAAGGGTAGAAATTTATAGGGAGGGTGGAATTTTGTGAATATTTGATAAAAAGTTTTGTGAATTTTTAAAAAAAAGTGGGGGAAAAAAACTGAGAATTTATTTAAAAGGAATTTACAATTTTTATAAACTTAAAAAATTGTTTATTAATGCAAATGAGGGTTAATCGTTTGTGGGTTTTAGTAATTAATATACATTTCAATCGTTTCTTCGAAGTTTTTAATTTAAATAAAACTTGCAATTAATAAAAATAGCATTTAATTGATAGATGTTGCATAGCGCGAAAACTCATTAAAAATAATAAATTGCTTAATTCTAGAAAAAATGTAACTAATTCTTATTTTCAATTTTTTTTCATTTCCAATCCCCAAACACGAGCATAACTTGTATTTGCTAAACTCTTATCTTAACCAAACATCCCAAAACCGTCGTACATCAGACTTTGTACCAATAAACCCAATGGCATATTGGACTTATGGAAGATAAAAAAAATAAAAAAAACTAAAAAAAAATAATAGTAGCATTAATTTAAATATCTAATAAGAAATTAATGAAAGTATTAAGATTTAAAGATAGCAATATGGCGAAAATCATGAATTTATATGGCACTCATTAAAACACACGCAATTTCCACTTGTGCCCAATCGCAATGAATGAATGAGTCAATCTTCGCTTTTCTCCATTCACCATCCCAACGACTAATCCTGCCCCATTTTTATAGGGATAATATGCAAGATCAGTCCTTCCTTCATTCATTCATTCTGACATAATGAACCATACATCATCTTCTTGCTCTCCCTCACGTCAAGCGACTAACTACACACGGCCAATTAGAAGCTTATAACCCGGCATAAATCCGAAGAAACTAAAGGGGTGAATCTCCATCGACCATACGCAATTCCGTCCCTAACTTATGAATATTAATTCAATAGTCTTGGATTTTTCCACCACTCCAATTTTTATAGCCGACTTTGAATGGTTTTCAGCAAAATTTATTGCTCAAATATGTATTCCTCTCAGTTGTTATCGTCCATCTGTTACGATACTTTGTCAGCAACTTATTCTTTTTTTTTATTTTTTTTATTTTTAGTAATTCCTTTTTTTAAGGAATATATTTAATGTTGTTTTTTTCGCACCAAAAGCCGTCGTTAATATTATACGACTATTGCAAACTATGTCTGACGTGAAAAACCCCGAGTCCTTTGTACTGTTAATATAAACCGAGAAGAAATTGGACCTTCCCTCTGGACCTAATTATGTCCCCATTTGTGATTCTATAGGGCCCTCAATGGAAGTGGATGCTGGGGATAGATTTGGACCTGTCAGTCAAAAGTAGGGGAGGTAGTTCAGTGACAACATTAGACTGAAAAGAGTGTGTGTGTGGTAGGGAAGGGGCGGTGTGTAAATTAAATTTTTATTTTTTTAATAAAGGCTTAAAGGCATCAATCATTTGTTTTTTTTATGGTGCAAATTTTATAAGCAAACTTTTATAAGTCAATAATTGCAGTAAAAATGCGTTGAAATCGAATTAGCGGGTGGAAGTGGAATCGATCATCAATTTTTAAAATTAAATTTAAAAAAAATTTAAAAAATATTAAAAATAACAAATCAAAATTTAGATTTGTTTGGTTACCCCGAAGCAAAGCCAATGGCTATTTTTCGTTGCTAATTGTAGTTGTTAATTAATTCTTATATTTTAAATAATTTGTTAAAAATTAATAAAAATGATTGAAAATAAATTTTTCCAACGATTTATTCCAAAGACGTATACTCCATTGAGCGCATCTGAAATTTAGTGCCTCTTAAATTCACTTTATCTTGAAAATTTCAATGACGGAGTTATGCGAGATAAAAAATAAAAGAGGAAACATCATTTTGAAAAACAGCAAATATTTTTTCAAAACTATTTGCCATAAGGATGTACATTAACTTCCATACACAGCAGGCCTGCTGGGCAGGAAAGATGCCCTGTTAGGGGCCGCATTTGGAGATATGTCAGAGCAACAAGATTTGCAACTTCCTCGCTATCTATCTCTTGAGATTGATGTTAGAATAACATTTCTCTCCCGACTCATTCCAAAGATGCAAAAAACATGACCAAAAAAAAATTTAAATAAAATTTAAATTCCCATCACCCTTGTGTAATTAAAAAAAAATTAAAAAATAACTATTTATACCGAACATGTGTTAATTAAAATGAAATATTTCATGTTTAAATAAACATTTTTTTTAAATTAAAAAAAATAAATTGATATTCTTTTTTTATATAACAGATTTGTAGTGATTTGGTGAAATTTGTGTTATAAAAGTTGTAAATAAATTGCATTTTACTTTTACAAATTCCAAACAATCTTTGCCAGTATTTCTTTGATAACGGCTTGAGATATTGCGTCGAATTTTCCTTTGCTCGTCGAATATAGATCCCAGAGGTCGTTGGAAAGGAATAGACACCGATTGGCAATTTTCTCTCCAGAGAGGCCGGCCCGAGAATTCAAGCCATAGTGCATGCAATGACCTGCTCTCTCCGTACTTCTCTCACTTTTCTTAAGATGCTCGTGTCATTGGCCGAAAGCAATGGACCCGAATAAGTAGATCTGGGAATTGAAGCCCTCAAGAATCTACATTTCCTCTTTGATTAGTAGTAATGGCGACTCTTAATGCCACTCTTTTATTCAGTTTTCAAATCCACTTTACCTGCTCATAAGCCACGAACGAATAAAAAATTCTATTAAATTTACTCTCAAATTGGTTGGGAGGAGTTAAAAGAATTTTTTTTTTAATAATAAAAAAATAGTGTGAAGCAAATCAAAGTTTCTTTTTTGCTGTCCAAAGCAGTTGAACTTACAAGAGGTTGAAAGAAAAGTGAGGGTAAAAAAAAAAGTAATTTTTCATCCAATCCAACACTAAGGTTTTTTTTTTCATCAAGTGGTTGAGTGGCGAGAAGAAGTTAATGTGAAATCCAATGTTCTTGGATTGTATCCCAGTTAGTTGTACACATCCTCACCGAGTTTGCACAGGTCACTGTGGATCACATCCATCACAGCAATGTCCACACTCTTTTCAGGTTCAACTAACTCTATATTTATATATATATACTCAACATCCTTTCTCTCAATGTTTGAACTAAAACTTTAAAAATGTAGTTTACATTTTTTTTAAAACTGTTAGTTGTTGTTGAATGTCATAAACATGTCTTTATTTTGACAATGTTTGTTTAATATCTCCAAAGTCAAACATCAACAACAGAGCAAACAAATTTTATTATTTATTACATTAGAAAAGAAAATTAATTTTATATCAAAAAATTATTTTCCCCACTAAAAGTATTTTCAAGTCACATAAACATTAATTATCAACATAAAATACTAGACATAAAATCCCAAAACTTGATTTAAAGCCCAATAGAAGTATTGAGTAATAATAGTATATCATATTGGAAATAAAAATGCATTTAGCTCAAATTAAGTCACATCCACACGAGTGCTAAAACCCACTTGTGTTCCATATGATCTAGAGCCACTACTATTGATTCCGATGCAATGCATTCCCTCATCATAAACATTTTTCTCGATTGGGTCGCCATAGATATATACAGAGTGCGGGTCAGTCACCTCAATCCATAAATATCTTAGATTATATTTTTTTCTTCCTTTATTCCCTCACCATAAATGTGTATACGTATCAATGCTTATCTGACCTTTTAGAAAAGTGTTGTAGAACCAACCCACTCGTTCACTCTCAATCTCTTGCTCTTTGTGCGCAGGCGTGGCAGTAATTAATACTCTTCCATTTTCCTTGCTTCTTCTAGGCACCTTAGTTGCTGGCTAAGTGGTCTCGAGGGAATTGCCCAACAGATTCCTCGTGAATTCTGAACAGAAGCCAAGACGGTGCAACAAACTTGGATATACAAAAGAAGGGGGAGTGTGTAGAAAAAAAAGTTGGGTGTATAAAAAGATGCCCATTATGCCACTAATGAAAATACTCGGGTAAA
This sequence comes from Henia vesuviana, assembly GCA_034696185.1. Taxonomy (NCBI): domain Eukaryota; kingdom Metazoa; phylum Arthropoda; class Chilopoda; order Geophilomorpha; family Dignathodontidae; genus Henia; species Henia vesuviana. The sequence continues at coordinate 4,212 of JAQFZU010000512.1, read as the reverse complement.
CCTAGAATTTTTTTTTAAACAAATTAAAAATGTAAAAATGTTGTTGCAACTTCTTAAATTAAAGTTGAGTGGTTTTTGATGAGTGTTTGTTTTGGGTGATTAAAGTTTGGTTGTGCATTTAAGGGTTTTTAAATATGATGGAAAATATATATTTAAAGTGATTGTTGCTGAATTTGCCATAAAAAAAATTTATGTGAAGAAAAATTGCGTGATTTCTAAGCTGTGATGGTTGACTGCCGAAATTCTGTAAAAAAGTGAGGCCCAAAATAGACGTTTTTGTTGTTCACTCAAATTGTTCGAGCAAAATAATTTTTTTGATTTAATTTTTGTATTATTTTATTCTGTTTAGAAATGAACATTGTTGTTTGTAATAAGATATTATAATCGTTTAATTGGATTTTAGAGGCAAGAAAATTGTCAATTTTATTTTATATATTTTTTAAGAAATGTGAAATAAAAAAAGATTTATGTCTCTCCACTAAATTTTTTTTTTGTCTTTATAAAAATCGAAAAATGGGAAGAATCGAGCAGCCTCAGCAACAATCAACCAGCCATGTTGCTTGTTTTTTACAACAAAGTTATTGTTCCGACATTTTCTTTTGTCAGGCCCCCATACACATCCATATAAGGATCAGAAAAAAATTATCTAATTATAATTGGATTTTATAAAAAAAAATTTTTTAAAAGTGTCTTATCGAGCAAAATATTGAATTTTCCTATTGAAATTATACCAAAAACATTTTATTTACTTTTTAATTTTTTTCCCAATAATAAACAGAAAAATGTTGCTTAAGCAAGCACAAACTTTTATTATTATTGACGACGAGTTCCAAACACGGAACTGGGAGAAGAAGAAGAAATCCATATTATCCAACGAAGTTTATACCCACAAAAGAGGAAGTTTGTAGAAGAGACTGGAAACCAAACAGACCCTGAGACTCATTTACTGTCACAAACTCTTCTGACCTTTATTGATTCGTGTGAAGAACGTACCGTATGCAGCGAGCAACTGTAAATCGTTGATTTCAATCAACATCTGCTGATTGAGACTAAATTGACTCAACCATTTCTCCAAAGAAAAGAAAAAAATTTGTTATATTTCCATCACCAAGGAAACCAAGTGAGAAAAAGCAAAAAATCAAATATAAATTTTATTTGAAAAAAAAAAATTAAAAACAAATTAATTTTTTTTTTTAATTTTCCATAATGAAAACAACTAAAGTTTACGTCCATAGAAATAATTAACGAAAGAATTGTTAAAATTTAATTAAAACGGCGGATCGATATTTCCATTGAAAAGAGAGAAAAAAAACATTTCTTTGATACTCTATAAAGAAATGTAAGAAACCACGTAAAAAGTTTAGTTAAAAAAAAATAAAAAAAAGAATTGAAAAGAAAATCCTTTTCGAAAAGGATTCACAAAAGCTCCATTTTTCATTCTTTCTATATATAGCAAACATTTGAAAAGTTCGCAATTGTATGTTTGGCTGCTCGACTTATAAATATATATTTAAAAAGAATAAGAAAAGGAAAAATAAAATATTGAAAGGCAACTTACTCGAGTGTTCGTCGATGATTGGAACACTACCAAACACAGTCATGTCTGCAGGAATCACGTTGGTTATAATTAAAAGTACGAAACCGAAGCAAGTCATCAAGTCCACACTCATGTCTTTGCACATTCTAGCATCACAAAATTATTCAGTAGGAACACTTTTGGAAAAGTTCCTGTTCCTCTGCGAGTACTCATTCAACTGAGTCCACGAACTGGAGATCCGAAGGGAACATTACTCCTCCCTAGTGGTGCTTCACTCAACTAGCGAATCGATAAAAACCCACAGGCCTTTATTTTTTTTTCCTTGTTTTAAACTCGAGAAAATGGTTAAGTTTAAGATACTATCGAGATATTTTATCGGGTAGCGAAATTCCAGAGAAACTGCAAGATTTGTGAAACGCTTGAAATTAGTAGAATTGTAAATTTTCATTTCACTTTATACAGCTTAACGGTTCGAGCCTCGATTCAGTGCTTTTAACGGTAAATTTTTTGATTGAGAATTATTTTTAAAAAAAACATAAGGTTAAAAGGTCAACGAGATAGTAATTATTCTGAGAAACTTGTTTTAAATATATTGCCAAAAATTTTGTTCGATCCTATTGTATCGAAGATAATAATGTGGAATGTGTACACAGCTGCAATGGATCAAAAAAAAAGAAAAACAAAAGAATCGAAGCTTTATTAAATTTTGTGTTTGCTGTAAGACTGTAATTATTGAATTGATCTATTGTTGAATTTAGTATAGTGTTGTTGGGTAATGTTGGTCTGATGTGTGAGTTTGGTTTGGGATTTGATGTGATCTGAAGTAGCTTAAGTGTTCAGAGCACCTGCCCTCAAAGCAGGAGGTCACTGACTCAAATCACGCTCCTAAAGTATGTTGAATCTAAAGCTTTTCTTTTCATTTCGCCCAAAAACACAAACGGCCAGATAGCTACTGCTTGTTTTTCTAAGTTGATAAAACTTTATTTGTTTTTATTAAAGTAGCGAACAAAGTTTTACCAAAAGTATTTACGAATTTAATTTAAAAACTTGGGTTTGTATATTTTACAGCATATGGCGACTAACTGGAAATTAACACCGAAGACAAAGTCAATATTTTACCAACTCAATGACTACCACGTGCTGAGTATGGAAAAGTTCTCAAGTAAAAGGAAACAGACAATAAATTAATTTATAAACTTATTTCGTAAGTAATAATAATTTATTTTATCACATAAATTTTATTTCCAACTTTTTTAAAAACCATAAATAATTCAATCTTTTAAAACCATTTGTAAACCTTTAAAATAAATTAATACGGCGATTAACCGGTTAATTACTTTAATCGGCACGACTGAATTCACGGATAAGTAAATTTCACTTCACCTTGATAAATCGAATCTTTAAACTTAAAGAATCCCCGACCTTTAATTACAAACCGAATTTAATATTCGATACTTCCTTTCGCCATAAAAGAAGTTCTTTTCAAAAAAAAAAATAAAAAAAGGATTTGAGTGAGAAAATCAGTTGACTCGCAGTAGTGCTTTAACATACCTATTGAATAATGCATTGGCTCCGAAAAGCCCAAACATACACTCACTCCTTTCCAATTTATTCCATCTCTTACTTCGATGGTATTTACTCGCAACAATTTTCCACTCGCATTCACTCTTAAATCCATCTTCCAATTTCCTACTCACAAGTAAAATAACCGTAATTACACAGTGTGCATCATTTACCCTAGTATTACCCCATCATAATCCCTTAAATTCAATAAAAGGAAAAATGTATTTAAGTCACGTCAAGTCATTACAGTGGTGAAAATCAATTTAAAGCTCTTACACGCCTCATTGCCAACACTCACTCATTCACAATTTGCTTTTTTTATTCAAATCGAAACATTTTACACAGTTTAAAATGTACCAACAAACTAAGTGAGAAATCGTGTTGCGGTTGTACAAGATTCGGAGGGTGGGTGAAGGGAGAGGGGGTTAGTGTAATAAGTGGGTGGCGTTGGCAATAACGAAAAGCTAGCATTTTTTCCAATTGGTCACACATTTTGCACAGCCCATGGCTACTCGCACCATCTGGACTGACCAATGGTCATATAGGCCTGATACAATCTGGCCTACGGCCAATAGATGTCTAAAGTCCAGTCATTAGCAATGCGCATTGATGGCATCAGTGGCTCAGTTGGTAATCACTCGGGTCACATCTGTTATTACGAAGGGGTCCATTAGTGTTGTCTTTTTAGTGATTGACGGATGATATTGGTGAATCACTGCGGTAGAGTGTGGAAAAAAATTGAACTATTACCCACCGTCCCAAACACGAATTAGTCACTACAATCACATTACTCTGTCCCATATTTATTTTTGATATTAACATATGGGTAATGGTGAGTTTGTTGTTTGGAATGTTCATTTAAAAATTTGTTTTCAATACGAGAACATTTTTTTTTTTACATTTTATTTTAATGCAGTTTGACTCGAGTTGGTGATAAACAATACGCAATGTTTTCTCAATGAGTGATTGTGAAATGTAAACAATTGATGTAAGTTACTGAAAAAAACATTTATATTTTTAGAAATGTAAAGTCTTCAAACTTTTAAATTTGATTTTGTTAAATTTCACTAGTTGGATTAGCCTTGATGAGAAATTTTTTTATAGGATTTAAT
>JAQFZU010000511.1:0-24319 GCA_034696185.1 Henia vesuviana | reverse complement strand
TTATAGGGCTGTAGTGAAAAACATGATCCATTCCCAGTTGATCAACCAATATGGTCAGCTTTTCGAAGTACAGATTACGGTTATACAAGAATGAAAGTTTTTAATTCTTCTCATTTATATTTGGAACAAGTATCTGATGATAAAGTATGCCATTTTTTAAACACATTTTTTTAATAATTTTAAACGGAGATTTTTTTTAAGGGTGGAGAAGTGATTGATAAAGTTTGGATAATTAAGGATAAACACGGCCCTTATGTCTGAGGAATAAAACGAGCCGAATATATATGTAACAAAGCTAAAATTATGTTATATTTAATTATATTTATGTAAGAATGCTTGCAATAAATTGCAAATTTTATGAGAATTTTAATTTTAAAGTAGTTATATTAATTAAGGGATATTAGTTGGATAAAAACAATTTTTTATTTTGCAACCAGATTGGCAATTAGGATAATTAAAAAACTAATGACTTCATTGTCTCTTTATCTTGCAAAAAATATTCAAATTTGCTTGAATGGATAAGCGACTTCCGGTTGTGCGCCGCCGTCTATGACGTCAGTTTGGCTAGTTTGGCCCGTGTGCAATCATCACCTGCGCTATGCTCGAGTTCTGTTGCTTCCAAATAAGTCGTTTGCGAATGGAATCCGTTGTATGGACAATCTCAAAACAACGAAAGAGATCAGTAATTTCAGATTGAAGTCATGATAGTAAGGAATTAATTGTATGCAATTGCTGTGATAACAGGTAAGCTTAAGCAAAACTAGAAAAGATCCACTCGTTTTATTATTGAAGGGTACATTGTCTCATTCAATTATATTAAATGAGAAATTAAAAGTTGTATTGAGGTTTCCTCATTGAATTATATGAATTAATTTACTGTGAGACCGGTGTATCACATGTTATCAATATTAACGCCCAGATCCCTTATCAAAACGGGCACTGTGCTGCTCTTTAATCTCTTAAATTCAGGTGCACAAATTTTAATGACAAATGATTATAACATAAATTGAACAGAGAATTCAATAATTAATCTACGTTGCCGAATGAAAAATATTGAGCAATACTTTTAAATGATTCAATTCATGGCCTAACGGGACTAGGGATTCCCGATAAATCATGGCGAATTTAAGCTGCTGGTTAAAGCTGGATGTTTTGATCACCTTGCGGTATTGATATCTCATAATAATTTTTAATTTCAGAAATTAATTACACCAAGTATACTAAAAATACAATAAATCATGGCTCAAGGTAATAATGCAAAAATTTTATTTTAACCTTGAAAATAATGCATTGTTTATTAGGGCGCGTTGAAGTTATCCAAAGCGTAATTTTTGATGAGCTTCATGGTAAGTTATTACAATGAATGACAGGATCTATACTAAACCATTAAATTTTTTCAGACAATAAACTCAAAGAATCAATACCAATTATAAAATCAAGTTCAGTTTGCTGTAGTTACAGAACAAAGCAACAAATTTATGCAGGTGATTCATTTATTTCATATTTAATAAAAACTTTAATTACAATTATCATATTATTCATGCAAAAGCGATAAAATCGGTTATTTACTTTTAGATTCGCAAAATTTGAAGCGAAAACTAAAAACGCTATATCAAAATATAAAATTGCCGAAAATATTTTGGACGGATAAAACCACTCATTTGACTATCAAGGACCACTTTATGCAGTTAAAATTGGTCGACTTAGATACCGATCAGCCTGTTGATAATATTTGCAAAATTGGCAAACGCAGTTTAATCGTTGCTCAACCCGCATTTGGCAAAACTGTTCTCGCTTGGCGGCTTATGTTTGATTGGGCAATTGAATGTGATTACATGAAAACAGTGCAATTGGCTTTCGTTTTACCTTTGCATTTGCTTAAGTGTAAGCAATTTAGGGATTTACCAAGTGCCATATCTAATTATTACTGCTTCGAAAATCCAAAACAGTTAAAAATTATTCTAAAACAAAATCCGAGAACATTTTTTGTGTTAGATGGGTTAGATAAAGTAGGAAAAGATGAAATAAATATCATGCTCGACTTTTTTAGGAAACCCAAATATGCTGACAGCACAATAATTGTTACCTGCAGAACAGGTTTGAATCAACTCGAACCCGAAATGATATCGCAATATTTTGACGAGCAAATTACAATAAGCGGAATATCAATTCAAGAACGAAGACTTTTTCTTTCGAAATTCGTTTCATCAACCGCAGATAAACAAGTAATTAATAGTATCGAAACTCTTATTCAACCGATATCGAGTTTATTCAAATGGCCAATCTGCATAACCAGTTTGGCATATCAAATAACTCAGAGTCAACATCTTGCGGCTTACAAAACATGGACTTTAACGGACATACTTAAATCCTTTTTGAATTATTTATGCAAAGTGAATCTATTTAGTGAAGAAATTAATTTGCGTGAAAAATCTGACGTTTTTAATAGAAATGACGAAACAGCAGCAAAGTTTCGTGATTGCTGCGTCCAGTTTGGAAGTTTTTGTGTTCAAAATATTTTGAATAAGAACGAACAAATTCAAGATAATGCATTAACTAAACAAATATACGCTTATGGATTATTAAGGCGGGTGAAAGGTGATTTGGAATCACCCGGATATTTTGTTTCGGTTCACTCGATAATTACCGAATTCATTGCAGCTATTTTTCTGTGGAATGAATTTCACACGAACGATTTTAGTTTTACCGAAGAATATATTCGATTATTAAATAGAATTATAGTTCAATTTGGTAAAGGAAGTTTGGTATTGCCATTGTTGGTTGGTTTGTTAAAAGAAAAAGCCGTTGTCTTATTCGAACAAATGCAACCGTTCGCTCATTTATTTTCTTCTCAAGAAATTCTTTTATGGCGCATTTTAGCTGAATATAAATCAAATTACGATATTATAAAAATCCTTGATTTTTTACCAGTTAATATGCACCGAGATGCGGACGAAAATTTATCGAGATTTTACACGTCGTCGAAGCACTCGAAATTAGTTAGCGCGGGAATCGAAAACGGTCGAGTCAAAGGCATATTTATAAAATCCGAATTAAATTTTAATTTACCCGAAGACACAGTCATTCCCGAATTATATTTAGATAGCAATTTCGATAGTATTTCAGACCCAATTTATCCATTATTTGAAATTTTAACAAAATGCAAACAGAAATTTTGCAAGTTTATGTCGATTGAATCGCAAGAAGTGCTGGAATCAAAAATAGAATCAGTATTACCTAATCTCGTTACGTGTTTAACCGAAATGACAAATCTAATGAGAAACTCAAATTCAGAGTCGAAACTTCAACAACTCGTAAAAACAACATTGCAAAACACGAAAAAGATTTTATCGACTTTTTCTTCGGATACTCAATTGAAACCTGCGATGCAATTAATCGAAGAGATTTTACCATATTTCGAATCGACTTCGGTAACAGATTTAACAAAATTAAATTGCGAAATGGTTATTTGGACTTGGACTGAAAATGTGAATAACAACGACGACTTCAGGGATCAAATGTGGGCACTTTACACCTCTGTTAAATGCAAACAAAGAGTTTTCTACTTCAATGATATAAAATGTGTAAACACGGCTTTAACTAAAGAAACTGAAATGATGTCTTTACATTACGAAGTTACGAAACACAACGCTTATCATTCCGAAATTTTGTGTAATTTATTACAAAAAAAGCAATTGAAAGTTCTAAGTTTGACTTTACTAGATAAATCTGCATTGCAAATTTTGCACGATGTCAGTCCTCATCTAACGTCTTTAAAATCGCTGAATTTAACAAATAACGCAAAAAATATAGTCGACGTTGATTTATTTATGGACAAAATAACTTTTCCTTTACCGAGAAAGGCGGGATGGCAAAGCTTAGTTTTATTCGATATTAAATTAAAACATCATCAAATTGGTGTTCGAGTGTTTCATTTGTGTGTTAGGAATTCGGAGCCCGAAACGATTAATGCCGTCGCTTCGATCGACGTAACCTTACTGCAATGCACTGCCGATGCCATTAATAAATTGCACAGTTTAGATTCCAATTGGCACGGTTTTGAATCTGTAATTGAATTGGGTTTAATGTTAGATAAACACGAGATTGCAAAATCTCGTCAATTTTGGTCAGATTTATGTTGCTTTAAAAATTTGCAATTTTTAGAAATTGCTTTTCCTGGACCTTCCTTGACCGAAGTTGGGGAAATTATGAAATGCATTTTTACATTGCCAATTACTCACGTTCTTTTTTCGTATTTGGAATGGGATTTGGATTTGTTTGGGAAATTGGTTACTTCTATGGAGAAAAATTTATCTTTCAATGTCAGTATCAAAACGATTTCACTTTTAAGTCATTTGGATGGCCAAGAGCCGAATAAAATGGGATTTATTAGAGATAATGTCCAGAAATTATTGCAGCTTATGAAGTTACGGCAATACCAAGTGTTGCAAATCGTTTGTTCCAAATCAAAATTTTGGCCATCTTTGATGGAAAAGGAAATGATTGATCCTTTTTTCTTTAAAACCGAGCATAGTTTGTGGGGCAATAACGAGGAAGATCCAGAAACATATAAGCTTTTGCATAATGATTTTCATGCAATGTATAACAAATTCTCGATTCGATTAAATTGAAGTTTTTTAAAAGTGCCTGTGACATTGCATTGTTAAAAAAAATCCAAAAAATATTTCTTGCTTTTTTATTGATAAATATATTTATTTTTATATTTAAAAATTGCAATAACGTCATTGCTCTATTTGTAGTGTATAAATGTTTGCTTGTTGCAAGCTTTGGCTTTTATCCCACCAGTTAATTATTGTGATTTTTTAAATATATTTTAGAGCATTTGCTTATTTATTATTACTTAAAACAAGTCGAAATGTATTTTTTTCTTCAAGTAAATATTTATCAGGAAATAATTTCCTTATATTTCTGTTAAAGTTATTGTCATTAAAATTATATGGAAAAGGCGTGCTTGGGTCATATTTCATGAAATAATAAAAAGCCACAGATTTTCTATGATCTGTTATATTTACTGATGCCCAAATTTCTTTTGCAATAATAAATAATTATGTCTTTCACTATGAAATGCTTCGTCGCTGTGTTTTTCATAATTTTTGGTTTTGCTCTTCAGTTTTCGACCGAAGGTAAAAATGTTTTTAATAATTTTTAATTTTTTTTCCAATGATATATTTCTTCTTTCCAGTCACTGCTCAGCCCCTTGCTCAGCCTTATGACAGTGAAAAATACGAAAATGATGCACTTATTGCTGTCAACAGGCTAATATTACCAAGTAAATTCTTACTTTGTAAATATGACATTTAATCTATTTTTTTTTTTTTAGTTCCTCCAAAACGACGTCGACCGTGTTTTTGTAAAGCAATAGGTTGTTGCGGATATGGAACCACAGGTTGAAAATTGATTTGTAATTGATTATATTACAGATGAATAAAAATATTGCTATTTTAACAATAGTTTAACTTAATCGTTAATATAGTGCTTACAATGCATCAATTGTTTTGCAATAAATAAATAATTACATTCATTTTAAATTTTATGTCTCCATTATCCCCTCTTGAACATTAACTAAATTTCTTAATTTTAATTACAAATAAGAAAAAAAAATTTACAAGATAAAAATATGACTTCATTAAACAACAAAACTACAACTAAGCGTCGAATTGATATATTATCACAACAAAGCAAACCAAAAACTGCAAAAGGTATCCTTAAATCTTCAAATAAGCCTACAACCAATTCGTATACTAATTCCGAGAAAAAACGCAATGAAAAGCCCAATACAAGTTTGTGTAAAAAGAATTGTGGAACTGTCAAGTATCAATCATCGGCGAGAAATCACAAACCAAAAAATACTTTATTGTGTGACAGATGTGGTGAAGAGGTGTCGTACATGGGTCCGAGACACAACAGAGCATCAATATTAAGATTGAAAATGGGGAAGGAAAAACAAGAATTGCCCGAATGGCTCATATTACATCCTGGAGATTGGTGTTGGTGTTAAGATAACTAAGAATTTACTCAAATGTTTTGATTGGAAATTCAATATTGTTCGGAAATTTAGAGTTTTATTATGAGGGGATATACATTTTAAAATTAGAGTGAACGCAATTCAGTATTTAGTTTAAATACTATAATTTTGAGTTTACTATCGGTGTTACGAAATTATAAATTAATGCACTTTACAAAATCAATTATTATACAATTATATAATTTATAACATTAATTAAAATAAATAATATATTGAAACAAATTGTTTTTGATTTTGCTAATCAAAATAATGTGCTTTTAAGCCGTTTTTTTAATTCTTTAGAATTTTCAGTTCCAGAAAATAAGGTTTGGTATGATAAGGACAGTTAAATGGGATCGTACTTGAAGATGTCAACAAAAAACAGGAAAGATCAACGTTACATATAAGCAAATCCTAATTTTGACTACGTTTCCGTTTGTCAAATTGTTACGCTGTTTGAAGGTTCTTTAAATTTATATTAACTTTTTATAATAATTTATTTTCATTTTCAATTTACAGAAATATTTTACCTACTATTTAATTCATTATGAAGTTGCTATTTGTTGCTTTAGTGATGGCTGTTGCAGTTCAACTAATTTCAGGAGAAGGTAAAATATTTGTTTATTTTAATTCAAATTTTTATTTTTTATTTTAATTCAGTTTCTTTTGCTAAAAATTATATCTTTAGATGAACCACGGGCTTTAGATCAGGATTATGCCAACCAAGATTACGCCAATCAGGAGTATGCAAATCAGGATTACGCCAACCAAGAGTATGCAAATCAAGATTATGCCAATCAAGAATATGCCAATCAAGAATATGCGAATCAAGATTATGCTAATCAGGACTACGCGAATGAGGATTATGCCAATCAAGATTACGCAAATCAAGACTACTCTAATTTGGAGTATGATAAAAATATTGTTCAAAAAAATGCTTACAAAAGTGGCCCTCGAGCAGCAAACTTTTGTAAATGCTTTTTAATACTAATTCAAGACAACTAATTAGTTTTCTTTATTTTCTAGTGAAACTGCCATGGTGTAAACTGCGTTGCTATGGAAAAAGATGTTGCGGAAAAGGAAATTGCAAATGTCAGCCAGTAAAACAAATTTAATAAACTTAATGCAATTGTTAATGGTTACGAAAATTAACTAATAAACATTAATTCCAAATTAATAAACATCAATTAAATTATTGATTCATATTTGTTAAACCAAAGAAAATACTTAACTCGATTTATCAAAATACAAAAAATACTTTTTGTTGAATTAAAATCAAGGACTGTGATCAACAACATTTTCAATAAACAAGTGTGTTACCGTACACACTTTTCAAATATGCCGCGCAATTTTCTAAAAAGCGAGATTGAAGTGACTATGATAAAAAGGTGAAGAATCGGGTGATCGAGAATTACAGTTGATGATAACGTCATACTGTATAGAAACAACTTAGCAGCTGAAGATATCCTTTTATATGACTTAAATGTTTGGCAAATTTAATAGATTGATATTAAATCGGCATCGAATGCCATTACAATCGATGCAGGTAATTTAAGGCAGCAATTTTCACAAAATATTGTACAAGCATTTGCATCTCGTTTTTAGATTTTGCGAACTCTAACCACTGACTTAATATCAGTGTCTGATAAAAATGGGATCAGACGAATTATTTTAAATAATCCAAAGAAACGGTAATTAATTTTCAAATAAAAAAAATTATAGCAATTATCTTGTAGTAAAATAACAATTCTAATTGTTAGTAATTTGTCCAAACAATAATGCAATATCTGTACTTTCTGCTCAGGAATGCGCTATCATTGGCCACACTTAATGCACTAAAAGAAAGTTTAACGCAAAATATAAATGAAACAAAATGTATTATTTTGAGTGGAAAAGGACCCGCATTTTCTGGCGGTCACGATTTAAGTGAAATGGTAAATTATATTGAATTCATTAAAGTGGAATTTAATATTTAAAAGAAATGTAGACATCTGATACAGGAAAAGACCATCACAAATTAATATTTGCTACTTGTACCGACGTAATAACAACAATCAGTAAATTACCAGTACCCGTGATCGCTCAAGTAAATGGTAAACTATTTTTAATTTCTCAATTATTCCAATCGGGAATTATTTAATTACCCTTTTGTTCAGGACTTGCTGCAGCAGCTGGTTGTCAACTTGCAGTTTCCTGTGACATAGTCATTGCAACTGATAAATCATCATTTTCAACTCCAGGGTATAGAATAAATAAATATTTATTTAGAAAGTTAAGATTGGTAATTTTATTCGTATTGCTCTAGAGCTAATGTTGGTTTATTTTGTTCAACCCCCGGAGTTGCCGTTTCTCGTGTCACTCCAAGAAAGGTTTCTAGTTATATGCTTATGACAGGATTACCTATTTCGGCTCAAGGCAATATTAATTTCTTATTATTTTATTAAGTTATATTCAAATGACAATTGTTTTTATAGAAGCCTTGCAATGTGGATTGGTTAGCAAAATATGTAGCGAGGATGAACTAGAAGCAGAAGTAATTTCTTACTGGAATCAATAATATTAATGATATGAAAATAAAAATTATTTGTATATTTTAAGACAGCTAAAATAGCCGATGCCATCTGTTCTAAAAGCAAATCCGTTTTAGCATTAGGCAAGAAGTTTTATTACAAGCAACTAGAAGAAGATATTTCCTCTGCTTATAAGTATATTTAACTTGTTCATTAATTTCTTTTATGTATTCTAAATATATTTAATTAGGCAAGGCGAAAGTGTGATGGTTGACAATTTATGTTACGAAGATACACAAAGAGGCATAAAAGCTTTTTTAGGCAAGAAGAAACCAGAATGGACTCATACGGACCGCAAGGCTCATTAAAATGTATTGAATTAGAAATGAATAAAAATGAAAAACCTTTTCTTTTTTAATCATTTGGCATTTAATACGTAAGAATAGTTTGAGCTACATGAATTTTTAGGGTCAATATGAACATGGAATGATACAAATTAATAAAATAACGCCTTCGATAAGGCATAATTTTGTGATTTATTTTTTTTCATAGTACCTTCTTTTAAGTATCAATTACTTGAAATCGAGAAATTCTGATTTCAAAGATCAAATTCTACATTCCACGATTCGGTAAATTTTTAACTTTGTATATTCGTACGAGCCAATGTTCAGTTGTGTAAGCTTCCTCCAAAACATCCAGTTCAAAGTCTTTGTTACCAATTTCTGCATTACGTACTCTATCGTAACCAGGTGGTTTACCTATCAAAACAAATTTTATATTTTACTGCCATCGCTTGAAATAATTTTTAAATTTTTACCAGCTTCCGTATAAACTGCACCGAATTTGTAATAACACATTTTATACATAAGGCAGTTGAGTAGAATAGGCGAGCCTTCTCTGTCTACTCTAAATTCACCGGCTGAAGTGTAATAATCAGCTTCTTTGATATGTTCACCCCTTTCGGTGCTCCCTCCAATTCTTACCATCCACAAGAATTTATTTATATCTGTATATAAATCGACATTTTATAATTAAAATCGGGATTTCATTATTTTAATCATTATTTCACCATCTGATGAGTATCCGGTTAATCCTCCAAATATCACTAACACGTAATTTACGTCTAATTCTCGCATAATTTCGTACGCTTTTTCTTCTGGGGAAGCCATTGCCTGACCAACTCGAGATATATGAGTGTTATTCCACGTGTTGTTATCAACTAATATCGTCCGGTTTGCCATAGCCGTTATTTGATAGCCGTAATCCCACCAACTCATTACTTTCGAATCCTATTCGAAAGGATTATATAGATTTGTAAATTGATATGATCAAAATAATCAACCTTACTTCAGGAGTGTTGTGACGTAACCAATAGTAAGCTTCTCTGAAATCATCAAATATAATTCGACTACCATCGTGTGCACGAGCCGATAATACGATTGAGGGACTCGAATATGCTTCAGAAGTGACCCAAGTGCAATGGAATGTATATGTTATTAAAAAGCCAGTCATAATACTGACAAATGCCCAAGCGATCTGAAATGTAACAGATAAGTATGATCAGTTATTCATTTTTATTAAATAAATGAAATAGGGTTTCACTGTTAAAACTAATTTAGCGAGCTTTAAATTAGATTACGACTTGATTGTTGTCGTATTCGTGAGTGCAACTCGCATTTTTATTTTTTAAATCAAAAATAAAAATTAAGTTTAATTAATACTAACTTCGTTCTTTAAGAAATAATTATTTTCATATTTTTTCATTTTTTTATCCACCCGAGAAATATCCAAATGTTGCATGTAAGTTGATAGCATTGATGAAACTCCAATACCGGATAAAATACACATCACCGGCGCTAATACCAACATCAAACGCACCATAACACCCTATTAATAAAATGAAAAAATAAATATTTGCAAATTATTGTCGATAAAATAAGATAAAATTCTTACGGCAAAATAAATGCTTGTAACACCGTACATAATAATAAAAATATTGGCATCGGAGAGTTTGTTAAAACAAAAATAAAGTCCCGCTAATAAAAAAAGAAATAAATTAAATCAAATTTTTCTTATATATCTAATAAACGGAAAAAATTAAATTCACCTGGGAACATAAACACAAGCATTTGTAAATCAAAGTAAAAAGAACTCCAAGAAGTCGGTTGATGTTCTGAAACTGATGCAATAATGGGAATATTGTTCTTTGCATAAGACGGATCAAGTAGCGAATAAAATCGACCTGTCCAAGGTGCAATTTCTGTACAAGTTAGTTAAAAAAAAGCCTCAAATAATAAAATTTTATAAGTAAAAAAAAATTTGACATTCAAAAGGATACTGCCAGTAACTGTGAGAACAGCACCTACTAAAGCACCAATAACAGCCATAATCAAAACCAAAGTTTTGAAAAGGATGTCAAAATGCTCTCGTGTCATGCGAGATCGCAAGTAATCAACAAATGCGTGTAACTGGCACAGTCCAAACACACCTAATGCCTAAAATTACAAGAATTTAATTTCACATATAATTTCAAAACATTTCAACTTACAGCCATGTGCTCGCTAGACTGAACTGACTGAAAACCAACGAATGAAATCTGCATCGACAAAATTGTCCCTAAGCAATACATCTGAAAATGAAAAACATTTACAACAATTTATAATTTCAGTTATTCAAATATAATACCGTCGAATAAGCAACGTAGATGCGATGTGAAAATCGACCAGTGAACATGAGTGCCAGAACGTGTAGTGGTATTAAATTAATTAAAAATACGTATCCTCCCCATGATGAAACCATGTAAAAATAGGCAAGTGCACAAAGAGCTGCCCAATATAGAGATCCACTTTTCACTGCCTTGATCCAAGTGTAGTAAGTTAACAGCATGCAGAAAATAGCAATGCCTTCGTTATCGTAGGAGCCAGCCACGGATCGAGAAATATAACCTGGTACGATCGATATCATGGCTGCAGCTACCAACCCAGAACCAGCATCCTTGACAGAAAATTAATACTTTATCATTAGCATTAAGTGATTTTTATGTTATATTTCATATACCCTACTTTTAATTCTTTGGTTAGTAAATACGTCACAATGGTCGTGAGACTTGAAAATAGCGGAGCGAGGAATACGCAAACATTTCGGATGTCGACAGTGATGTTAATTAGTTGCAATGTGTGGTAAATTACCGCCGATGTAACCATTAGACCTAAATTCATTTTTATTTTAATCGTGTTTGTAATTTATTGAAATTTAAACCTCGGTACCTGGATAAATTGTACCACCGATAATGCGACCGAGTGGATACCAAGCACGGTCATCGAACCAATTGTGAAAACTGTAAAAACCTTCTTCGGTAAGGTAACGAGTGGTACGATAATTAAAATACGGATCAAATTCGTGGATGACACTTTCAAACCGTAAAACTGAAAACAGCCGACATGAAAATGCTGCAAAATCAAAGAAAATTTTTTTTTCAAAAACTAGTTTGTTGTTAATTATGATTTGTAATTACATAAAATAGCAGCCAAAGACAAAATGAGCATCTTGATCAACGTGTCTTGTTTATCAGGAGACATTCGCAGAAATCCTCTGCTTTTGCTAGTAAATGTCGTCATGGTTGCGTTTAATCTAAATTAAGATTTAAAAACCTTTTAATTACAAAATTTATTATCGTGTGCGAGTCAATTATTATATTAATCAGCGATCATTGAAATTACATATTTTTCGAAAAACATGCGGGTTAACCATACCCAGGTCTTCTGCCGCGTGGCAATCCACAATACCTTTCACCCAACTTATACTAAAAATTAGATTTTACCTGTTTATGTTAACACTTACAATGCAAAAATTTATAAGCTTTGGTGAAAATTTATATTGTTGCTAATTTTCATACTTATTTTGTTAGTACGCTAAATTAAATTACCTTTTCAGTCTAAACTACCGGTATCAAAATAGGCATCTACAATTGGACCGGTCAGAGATTGATTTTAATTTGCGCTCTTTCCGAGAGCGTCGCTAACATAATTTAAACAAATAATAACAAACATTAAAATTTACCAATGTATTAATTATCTATAGACTAAATTGCCAAAAAAATGTTATACAATTTATTTAAATTTTAATTTATTTTTAATTAATTATCAATATTGCCATGGTTTGCAGAGTGAATGCTGGTGCTAAAAGGCTTACTCTTTGATGTTAATTCTTTAGTCGTCCGCCAGGTGAAACGAGTGTTAATTCGTTTCTTATTTGCCGTATTTGAAGCATTGTTTTTGTTTGTATTTGCTCAATATTAAAGACTTCTCGAGGTGAGTTGTTATTGTTTTCAGACTAGAGCATTAATTTGCTATTACATTAGTTATTTAGTGAGCCCAGATCTTGGCCGCAAAGAAATGCGGATCTAGGCCCAAAAAGTAAAGACAAACATTCTCCGCCTCTAATAAATTTATATCATGTTTAATGTTTAATTATTTAAATTCATTTGTTAAAGTATTATTTTGGGTAAAACAATTTAAAAAGTAAGTCCCTAAATATTAAGATGCACAATCCTATAAATCGGTCTTTTGTGAACAATTTAAGAATTAAGTTAATATTTAAAAAAAAAAATTAATTACCAATTGGTATTAAAAGTTAAGATCATCCCTCGGATCAAATAATGAAGAGAAGCAATAAATAAGCTCATTTCAGATTGATAATCAGCAACAGTTAACTCCAGCAATGGGAGACAGCGACGATGATTACGACCGGCGTTTGCGAAGGGACAAATTCAGAAAGGAGCGAAGTGACTACCAAGATAGGCGTGGTGAGGACAGAGGCAGAAGGGGAGACGAATGGGTAGACAGGTATATTAATTATTTAATTTTATCTTTTCATTTATATATTCGAAATTTGTAACCGACATTTTTCTTAAAATAGTCGTCGTGATTCTTGGAGTCGGGAACGAAATCGAAGAGAATATCGGGATTATGATCCAAGAAAGAGGGACCGTTATAGTCCACCAAGACACGAAGTCAGTCCTCCAATGAAACGAATGAGAAGAGACTGGTAAAATTTGATACGAATTAAAAATCGTTTTACTATAAAATTATCGAAATTAATGTATTCAGGGATGATCGCAATAACTTTCCGACTTATGATGCGGGTTATGGAGGTGGTGGAAATTCTGGAGGAGCAATGATGACTTCACATCAAAATTGGGGACCACCAATGGATGTTAATCCAATACAGCACGGTTACACTGGAGGTCCTGGAAACATCCCACGGTAAAATTCCATCTTAAAATTGATTTTCTCATGTAAATTAACATTTATGTGTTTTCAGAGAACAAGATCACGGTCCAACACAACCCCCCATAATGACTTTTAAACAGTTTTTAGCATCACAAGATGATACTATAAGTGATGAAGAAGCAGTTAAAAAATACAATGAATATAAATTAGAATTTCGTCGTCAGCAGCTGAATGAATTTTTTCTCAGTCATAAGGAAGAAGAATGGTACGTAAGACTTCAGTTTAAAAAAGAATTTTTGGAATATAGAACCAAAAAAAGTTAGAAATTTTATAAATCCTGAAAATTATTTTTTAATATTTTCAATAAAACATTGCAAATCGATTGAATTAGAAAATTGAATGAAAATTAAACTATTTTGTCAATGTTTTATTGAACCGTTTGTTAATAATGTTTATTTTATTTTTTGTTATTGTTTTGTTTTTACCCCTTACGAACCAACAGTTTCAGGGTTTTATGGCGTGTGGTGTTTTTATTCAGCCACATTGGCTACTTTGCAATCGTCCAAACCGTCAAATCCTCCGAGTTAGTTAGGGTTCACTGCGCACAATGCAGTGTAGCTGTTTTAGTTGTTAGGTTTAGTTTAGTAAAGATCTGAGGATGTTTCTGCGCAATCTTTTTGGATTCTGAAGACGGAGGTGAGACACATTGGTTTCCTGAAACTGTGACGTCTACAAACTGGTAATGGTGAACCTTGCCTTTGACTATTTTTAAATATTATTTTACTTGAATTATTTCATGTAGCGTTATTAGAATTTTAAACGAAACAAAAAAATTTGGGTATTGAAAATAATTATATTAGTAATCATAACAGTAATGAATAATAATTTTATTTTAAAAAAATATTTTTGAAATGTATAAATTAAATAGAATTGAATTATAATTTATTATTAATAGGTTTAAATCAAAATATCATCCTGAAGAATGTGGTAAAAGACATACCGATCAAATGAACGGTTTGAAAAAACGTTTAAAAGTATTTATGGAATTAATGGAAAAAAATATGATGGATGTTGCAATTGATGCCGATAAGTCGGATGAAATTGTAAAAATTCTAGATGCAGGTATACTTACTAAATAATATCCTTCGAAAGTTTACTGATTCATACATTTGTTTGTCAGTTGTCATTAAATTGGAAGGTGGAAATGATTTGGATTTAACAATTCTCGATCAAAGTCCTGAAGAAATTGAAAAACTTGAAAAGAAACATCAAGAACAGCAGCTTTTAGAAGCTGCTTTTGCAGCTGCAAAAAAGTGATATTTACATTTTCAATTCAAAAGAAATAATTAATTTATTGTATTTGCAGAGAGGAGTCATCAAAAAAAAAGGAAAAATCAAAAGATCCTTCTAAAAGAAGTAAAAAGAAGAAACGTCATAAGTATGACGAAAATGAAGAAAGTGCGAGTGATTCTGAAAGTGAATCAGACCCAGTGCCGGGACCAGGTAAATTGATTTTCTAAAATTAAGAAAAATTTATTTAATTTTTTAATACTTTTTAGATACAGCATCGAGAGATGAATTTAAAGACGATACTAGTCCAGATACGAATAAAATAAAATCTGATGAAAATGCTAACGAAGAAGGCGAATCGAGTGACGTTCAAATGAAAAAACCATCGAGTCCAATAGATGAAGGTTTAAAAGAAGAATCTGCAGATGCACAAAATTCAAACAATGCGATTAACAAAGGAGAAGACAACGACAATCCCGAACCCAGACCATTGCACAGAACATGTTCCATATTTTTACGGAATCTTGCTCCAACTATAACCAAACAAGAAGTGGAAGCTGTAAGAATAAACATTTTTGCTTTTAAATTATATAATAATCGTTTTTGCTTTGCAGATGTGCCGACGATATTCTGGTTTTCTGAGAGTGGCAATTGCCGATCCTCAACCAGAAAGGCGTTTTTTTAGACGAGGATGGGTTACATTTGAACGTGGCGTCAACATAAAGGAAATTTGTTGGAATCTTAACAACATACGAGTACATTTTACAAAATACGAGGTCTTTTATTTTGTTTAATGCTTATAATCTATTAATTTCAGCTTCGCGATTGTGAACTCGGAGCAATCGTTAATCGTGATTTGACTCGCCGCATTCGATCTGTCAGTGGAATTGCATCTCACAAACAAGTTGTTCGTGCCGACATAAAAGTTGCTGCTAAAATTATTCAGAATTTTGATAGTCGTCACGAATTGTGGACTGATGAAAAGGAAGGACAGGAAAATACGACAGCAGTTAATAGTTTATGAAATAATAAATTTCACTTGTTCTTATTGTGTGAAAAATAATTTTAGAGTTTTGGTCTTATCTCAAAAAATCCGCTTCTGAAAAACATTACGGATTACTTAATTGAAGAAGCAGATGCAGAGGAGGAAGAACTACTTGGAATGTCAGGTCAAGAAGATAAGTCAAAAGATGAAGATGGCGACACGACTGTCGAAAGAGATGATGCCTTAATTAAAGTAAACTTAAGAGTTGTGCAATTATCTAAAACATGTTTGAATCGAATTTTATTTCAGGTTGCTGATCGTTTGTTACTGTATCTGCGTATAGTCCATTCTATCGATTATTACAATCACAGTGACTATCCGAATGAAGACGAAATGCCAAACAGATGTGGCATAATGCATGCTCGTGGGCCACCTCCGAATAGCAAAGTGACACAACAAGAATGTAATTTAAAATATTCACGTCATTCATTTGCTTAAATCATTTACATCTTACATTTACGGGTTATTTCAGTGAATGAATATATATCATCGTTTGAACAAAAAATCAATCCATTTTTGCAACCTTTAACAAAATTAAACGATGAAGAAGCATTGAAATTAGGGAAAAAAGATCCCGAATCGTAAGTGTTACTTTAAATTATTTATATCTAATTAAATAACACCTTCACTCGATTTCCAGAGAGGTTGAAAAATTTATTCAGTCCAATACCCAAGAACTGGCTAAAGATAAATGGCTGTGTCCATTAAGTGGAAAAAAGTTCAAAGGCCCCGAATTCGTTCGGAAGCATATTTTTAATAAACACGCCGAAAAGATTGAAGAAGTTAAAAAAGAGGTGTGAAGAATTGTATTTATTGTATATTCATTCTTTTATAACTTATTGAACTTAATCCCAAACACTAGGTGGAATTTTTCAATAATTACCTTTTGGATCCCAAACGCCCACAATTGCCAGAACATCCTGGTAACAAAAATCAAGGAAATATGGGTTTTACGGGAAACCGAGATGCTTATCCCGTACAACCACCTAACTTTATGCCCACACCGCAATATGGTTATTCAGGATATAATCAACAGGGATCGCGGGGTCACATGGCGCAAAGTCACATGGGTACTGGTGGAAATCAAAGTATTTGCGAATCATATCTTTTATACATTTAATCATAATTTATTATTATTAACTTTATTCTAATAATAAATTTTTTTATAGGTGGAATGTATTCAGCTACTGGTAATTACCGCAGTAATTATAACGAGTCATTTCATCGATCAAGTGGATATTTCCAGAAACGAGGCCGGTAAGCTCAATAATAACATGATTCCACCCGGTAAAGGTTTATACTAGAATAATTCTTTTCCTATAAAACTATAGATTCATTATCAAATGAATTTATATTTTTATTATTTCTTTTAATCAGCCAAATTTTATCTTTCTTAAATATAGATGTGCGTACCGAGTTAACACTCCACTTTAATTTTTTCTCATGTTTAGCCGTCAAGATCCCCGAGAAATTATAGGTTACCACGATCTGGATGCGCCCGATGATGCTGAACCGTTTTAGAATGCTTGGTAATAATTTAAATCGAGAGGCAATAATCTATTGAGGAGAAATGTCTTTTTAATCTCAGCTTTAACTTTTTAAAAAATAATAAGAAAAACAAGTGAAAAAAATTGTTTCCAAGATAGCAATGAGTGTTTCCTTACTTTTAATTCCCGTTTCTGAACACTCGAGACAATATTATATCTATTCTGTTTGTTTGTGTTTGTATTTCAGGGCTGGCCGCAACGAACGACGCCAATTGGTGGATTATTGCGATCTGGATGCGCCTGATGTTAACGGGTTTTAAAGAGCTTTTCATTATTATATATTTTTAAATAATTAAATGTCATTGTGTATCACAACTATAATGAAATCCCAATTTCCATGTAAATGGAAATTTCATATTAGCAAACTCACACACTATATTCATGTAACATTATGAAATAAAATTTCTCTCGAGTATGAAGATTGTTTTACTTGCATATTTATTGAGGTAATGATCAGTAGAAATACAAAACTTAAAATTAATTTTCAAGTCTCAATCCAATTGACAACCATCTTGGCTACTTCTACACTCGATTGCAACACAAACGCGTGATCTATATTTTTATCACATAACTTAATATTGCCCAAAGGGAAAAGTTCTTTTATTTCTTCATAGTACGAAACAGGACACCAACTATCAGTGGAACCGTAATAAAAAATCAGTTTGGATAAATTACTCTTAATCAATTGAAGATCTAACTGATTAACCGATTCCATCTCGGTTTTCGCCATGTACATCCATTTGTTTGTGCAGTGAACGTCCAATACGTTCAAACTCGCTGAAAATGCACAAGGTGGTAACGAACCACTGTGGCCGTGCGCTACACTACTAATGTGGCGGAAATAAAATTCCAATAAATTATATTGCATAGGAGTCGAAAAATAAGATAGAATGTAAACTATAATTAATATAAATGGGCGAAAATAAGTCAATGTTGGCCAAGCCCATTTGCCGTTTGGTGATTCAGCTAAACGTTCGATTGTAGGAAATAATAATATTCCTTTGATAATTTTGTGTTTTGGAAGCATATTCATTAGATGTAAAGTTATGTAACTTCCAATAGAATGCCCGATAAGAATAACTGAAACTGAATCCGGTAAATAATCTTCAATAAACACCAACTTGTGCTTAAGTTGGCCAGAAATAGAGTACAAATGTTCATTTTCTGCAAATTTATTTAATAAATAATTATCACGTATTTTTGATTTGGCGTGCGAAGTCTTTACCATTTAATTTTGGAATTCTATAATTGTCAGGTACTTTAACATGTCCCGCGTGAGATATTCCAATCACAAGAAATTTTCGCTGGAGTTTCTCGAATATTGTTTCCATAAACACCTGATAATATTCAATCATACCTGGATTTCCTGTAATAATCAATTGCAGTTTGATAAGGAAGTGACAATTGTTTTGTACAATCGTGGTACAATCGGACAAACCTGGTATTACTAATATAACTATTTTCTTTTCCTTTAAGTCTTGTAAAGTATCCAACCACCCGCCGTATGTAATAACATGTGTTGGAACTTCGTTGATAGTTAAATATCCATCGTGTCGATAATTTTTTTTCAAATCCATTCTAAACGTCAAAAATTATTTTTTCCTTCGTCGTCGATGAATAATCAAAGCAATTAGTTTGACCTCCCGTTTATGTCGTCTTGATTGATTGCGCGAAGATTAAATAAAAAATTAACGCTCCCTGCCAAGTGAACGTCAGAACATCACAGAATAATTATTTTTCTGTGCGAACATATTCATCACGAAGTTTTTAAATGAATTACGTTATTAACTTTTCTACATCCGTATTTGCCACCAGTGGGTGCGCACAAGCACCGAGCCTCGCCAAACCACAGAATGGCCAAGCTGTCTGCTTAAAAATTAAAATTTTGTTATATGCATCAAAGGTTTTTTGTATACTGATGAATGTTAATGGATATTGATATCTTGTGGTTTTATCTCGAAAAGAATTAATTTTAAATTTTGTTGTTCTTAAAAATCTATTTTTTTTAAATGTATTTAAAATTAAAAGTAAATTTTTTTTTTGATTTAAAATTAAAAAAAGTTTTTTACCATTTTTTTTATTAAAAATGTCTTATATTATTACAAAAAACAATTGGAAAAAGACTTGAAAAGTGATAATAATGTTTTGTATTTAGGTCTTATAATTAACTTTTTCAAAGTCATCAAATTTTAAAATTACAAAATTTTTAACACATTTCTACCTCTACTCAAAACACGAGTAAATCGAATCGACTTGTTCCGATACTAAAAAAACATCGAATACGACCGCCTGTATCGGAATTATCGATTACTTTCGATATTGAATAAACCATAACTACCTCACTTCCTTTATATGGTATT
This sequence comes from Henia vesuviana, assembly GCA_034696185.1. NCBI lineage: Eukaryota > Metazoa > Arthropoda > Chilopoda > Geophilomorpha > Dignathodontidae > Henia > Henia vesuviana. The sequence goes on along the minus strand of JAQFZU010000511.1, from coordinate 4,311 downwards.
TCCGGTTCCTTCGATTTGCCATACGAAATCAGCGTGCTTTTATTCCAAACATCTAAACCATGGTTAAAAAATTTTTAAGTTAGTGTTTTGCAGTGCTTTTCTGTATAATAATGCGTTAATCTTTCAATTTTAATTTTTTTAGAAAAACAAAGTAAAAGAATGCCGGCACGAAGGCGATATAAAATAGAGAAAAAAGTGCGACAACATAATAAAAAGATGAAAAAAGAAGCTAAGAAGAATCCTAGAAAAAGTAAAATGATTAAAATTTTTTAATTTTTATAAACTTATACAAAATGCCTGCCCACTTTCTTACCATTTTAAGAGCTCAAGAAGGATCCTGGAATTCCTAACAGTTTGCCATTTAAAGAAGAGATTTTAAAAGAAATCGAAGAACGAAAAAAACAAGTAGTATAAGCTATAAACTTATACGATATTTTAAACTAAATTTTATAATTATTAGGCGGAGGAATTGAAAAAAAAACAAAAAGATGAAAAAAAGAATCAAAAGAAAGGATTGGAAACGTTGCAAGAACAAGCTATGTTAGAAACGGAATTATTCGAAGCGAAAACAATGGAAAAAATGGACGTTGACGAAGAGGAGATTAAGAAAGATCAATCAAGGAAAAGCTATTACAAAGAATTTAAAAAAGTTGTCGATGCTTCAGACGTAGTTTTGGAAATTCTCGACGCTCGCGACCCATTAAATAGTCGCTGTCCACAAGTGGAGGAGGCAGTGATAAACAGTGGACCTAACAAGAAACTTGTTTTGATTCTTAATAAAATTGGTCGCTTGTTTTAAGCTCCAAAATAAATACATTTACTGAATTTAGTATTTTTTTTAGATTTAGTACCCAAGGAAAATGTTGAAAGTTGGTTGAAATACCTACGACATGAGTTACCAACCATCGCGTTCAAGTCATCAACTCAAAATCAAAAATCAAATTTGGTAAGAAATTTTCGCAGTGTTGCGTTTGTATTTTTGTACTAAATATATACAGAATTTTATTTTATTTTTCAGGCGAGAAGTTCAGCATCGGTGCAAAATAGTAATAAATTACTTCAAAGTAGTTATAGCTTAGGAGTAAACGTTTTGATGAAACTTCTCGGTAATTATTGTCGAAACAAGGAAATTCGTACACATATAACAGTTGGAGTTGTTGGTAAATATTAAATTAAATAAATTCATTTCAGATGAATTAATTAAAATATATTTTAGGATTTCCAAACGTTGGCAAAAGTAGTGTTATCAACAGTCTGAAAAGAACTCGAGTATGTAACATTGGTTCAATGCCTGGAATTACGAAATCGATGCAAGAAATTCATTTAGATAAACATATTGTTTTATTGGATTCACCCGGAGTTGTATTTGCTAAGTCAGACACAGTTGCATCTGCTTTAAGAAATTGTTTACGAGTAAGCTTTTCAAAAAAATTTATTTTAATTTTGTTTAATTTACAATTTATTGTCATTCAGGTTGAAACGTTAAAAGATCCAGTTGTGGTTGTTGAGGAAATATTGAAACGAAGCAACAGAAAGGAATTGCTTTCATTCTATTCTATTTCCGACTTTACAACAGTGCATGAATTTTTGTCACTTGTTGCAAAGAAACAAGGAAAATTGAAAAAAGGCGGTGTACCAAATATTAATCAATCGGCAAAAACCGTTATTAATAATTGGAACGAGTAAATACTTGAAAATCCGTAAAAATAATTTTTTTTTAAACCAAATTTAATTTTAGAGGGAAAATTAAATATTTCACTCATCCGCCTGAAAATGCTGCTCGCCCATCATATTTGGATGCTAAAATCGTATCGGAAATGAGCGCTGCGTTTGATGTTGATAAGTTGTTCGAAGAGGAACAAACTGAGATTAACAATGCATTACCTGAAGAATCTGATAAATCAAATGAAATCGAAATCGACGAGACTGAAGTTGAAGAGAAAATTGAAGTCATGGAAGAAGACAAAACTGAAACTTCAGTACAAGTCACTGAAGGAACTAAGCAAGTTAAAGAAAATGACGAAGTACCAAAACGGATGAAAGACAAAGCGAAGAAATTAGAAAAGGCGTTAACATTGGATGGAAATTTGAAATTGAATAAAATGAGTAAAAGTCAATTTAAAAGGATGAAGAAAAAGGCTAAAAAGAATAGTAAGTGTTATTCATTTTGCGAATGGAAATTTATTATTTATATATTAAATTTTACAGATAAATTGGCCGAGAAATTGTCCGACTCTTTGACCAATGCATTGAAAAATCTTACGGAAGGTGATGACGATTATAATTTCTCGGTTGATTATAAATTAGTGTAAAATATAATAAATTTTATTTCTTTCAATTTTTGCAATTTACTATATGAACATTATGAAACTTTCATAGTATTTATGTTTTCAATAAACAAAATTACAATCAAACATTTGTAACAATTCGATTTTGAAAGTCGAATACCCTCAAAGATCAAAACCCACAAAACTAGAAAATTGCAGGCCCACAAGTAGGGCTACTAAATGAGAACGCTTGAGGTGCTAATTCTAATTTGCCTACTTGATTTAATGATAAAGAGAGTCGTCACAAGCTAATATTTATTGATTAGCAGGACAACGTGAAATAAAGAGTGAATAAATAAAGTTGCACAACCCGAATCAGTAATTCGAAATGAAAAAGAGAACGCTAATCACATTCATAAAGTAACTAAGGGCACAGTAGCCTTAAGAGTCACTTTGAGCTTTACACACTAAAGCTCCAAGTTAGCGAGAATCAAGAATAAAGGCTATAATAGAAGCGTTCGCGAAATGAAACAATTAGAAAAAGCTTAATTGTCAGTACTCACAAGAAACACTTAAAGTAGCGGAATTATTCCAGAGTTCACAGCAAAAGCTCATGCATGTGACGCCAAGTTGAATGGTTTGTGAAAATAGCCAACTTCTCAAGAATGCATAGAAATTATGTGCTAAATTCCTAACAGGCACCAAAGAGAAAACAAGCTTGATTATGATTGGATTTCAATCATAAAACCAAAACCCTAAAAATTGCAGCTCAAGTTAGAGAACTGTGCAAAAGTTAAGAGCATGATGAAGATGAGAATTATGATGAGAATCTCTTTGATTTAAACTTGCCGGGTCTTTTATAACATTTTACGGTCATGTGGCTGTTCTAGACCAATCAGTCGTCGATGACAAGTTATGGTCAAAACTACTATGCCCGGGGGTAAACGTTGCTGTTAGGAACCAACAGTAATTGATGTTGTTAACAGATGGCGATCAGAGAATGGTCAAAATGACTACCGTAGAATGGGACAATAACGAATTTTTTACCTGTACCAAAGGGCCAGTGCGCATGCTTGATAAGTTGATGTTAAAATACCGCTGTGAAAGCGTTCTGCGCACGCTGCGCAAAAGGTAAACAAAAGGCACGCTGCGAGCATATGAGCTGAAGGGTCGGCTCGTGACACATTTAAGATATAAAAATCCCAAACGTTTTAATATAATTGCCGAAGATCACTGCATCAATGAAGAGGCGATTTAACTGTCCTCATTTTCGATTTTTTTTTAAATAATTAATATTTTTGAAAGGGTTTTTAAATCCATGTTTGTTTAACAAATTTAAACAAATATAGATTTTTAATCCTTTTGAAAAGTCAATTAAATTTATTGACTTTGTTTTAAAATGTAATTTGCAGATAAATATAAAAAAGTGAGAAGAACTATATAATGACTAAATATATGTGACTAAATATATAAAGACAAAATTTTTTTTTTTTATTAATATGCTATTTTAGTTTATTAGAGCATAAAATTGCACAAAATCTACTTAAAACAATTCGATTTGGACTTATTTTACTTTTTAATGTGCATGCATTTTTTCCATAAACAGTGGCGACATCTAATTTTTCAAATATTCATCAATTTCTACAATTTGACATCAAGTTTTTAAAAAATTTAACAATTTTTAATATGCATTTAATGTTAAATGTCTGACTCGTTTCACATGGTATGTCTATGGTAAAACATTAGCATAATTTGTCTAATTCGATTTTAACGGTTCTTCTTTTCCCATTTTATTATAATTGATAAATCGAGAGTTAAAATGTGTATTTTTTACAACTTAAAATCTAACATCAACGTGCGAATGACTGCTGATATAAATAAAAATAAAAAAATTTGCTAATCCAAATTCAACTTTGTTGAATGATATTCGTACGAACTTAAGGTATAAAATTAATTTCAGGAATGATGTTGAATCGACATAAGTTTATAGTGAAAATATAACTCGACAGTCGTTCATTTGGTTAGTTTAGGTGGATTTTTGGTG
>JAQFZU010000510.1:0-24377 GCA_034696185.1 Henia vesuviana | reverse complement strand
TCACCCTGGTTAAGCTGAGACTTGTGCATCAGTGGATCTAAATGGGAGTAATGGTACATTAATTTCAAAACAGTTTTATTGGCTTTAAAGAGAAGTATTTTAAGATTTTAAATTTATTTGTATTTATAATAAAATAAATTGTTCTTTTAGTTTAATATAAAAATTTACCTATGTCTGCGCCGAAACTTGATTTTTGAAGATGAAAGAGAAATTCATTAATTATGTCTAAAAAAATATTTTGATTAAAAGAATTCTGAAAAATTAAATACAATATACCATGTTTCTGATGACAACGAAACGAGCTTTGTCGTGATTTTGGATTCTCTGTAATTCACTGCTAAATCAGTTTAAGATCAGTGTTGGATTGTCCACTGTGAAAGTAAAACTGTTTTTTTTTTTGTTGCCGAATGAGAGAAATTATTAAAATTAAAGTGAAAATTATAATTACTTACCAAACTGCAACAAATTTTTTAAATAATATCGTAGCGCCAACTACTGACTGATTTTGTTGACAAAAAGTAAATTACAAGTCTAATAAAGTTGATTTGGTTATAACAAAACATTTATTTTTAGCAGATAATGATAATCAAATGTCACGTAATAATCAATTTTACTATATAATCGATTTAATAAGTTTTTAAATACATCGAAAAACATATTGAAAACATTTAACACTAGAGGTCAGTATTAAACTCACGAACCATTACAAAAATCATGACGTCACCTATTCTAAGATCACCTCTTAAAAAAAATATGGCTTCCGACACCATGGCTTCGAATGCTCTAAATCTTCTGGCCGAATACGATGATAGTGGTGATGATGATGAAACTTCAAAATCGTTCGTGCCTTCGTCCGAAACAACGTTGGCGAAAATAAATCCCGCGCCAGGAGTACCAATAACAGTAAGAAAATATATTTTATAAGTTTTTAGTTGTTTGAGCACTAAATGCTCGATTGAACAACGAAGTTTACTATAACTTGTTTTATATTTTTTTAGGATGTGTTAGATGAAAGTCGACACGTTGATCCGACGTGCAAGGAAATAGGTCACAACTTTAGATATGACGAATTATTCGCACCGACAGTAAATAATTTATCAGGATGAAAATCTCGAAATTCAATTTGATTTCTTTTTGTTCATAGTTTGGACCTGAAAATCCACACAGGACACAACAAGAAAGAGCACAGAGAAATATGCTGTCGGGATATGTGGAAGCAGCCAGTTTCAATGATTTCCACTTTGAATCGCAGAGACGAACATTCGACAGTTTCGGTTAGTTATTTAATTTTGGCCATTCTCTTATTTTATTTTATTTTTTAAATTTTTATTTGTTATTAGGCTATGCATTGGATCCTACCGTAGATGGTACCACGGACGAAGGAAATCGATACGTTGGTGAAACGGAAAGTGCGAACGAAAAAGATGGTACGTTAACAACAATTAATGTGTAACGCATTAAAGAAATAAAAAAAATTATTTTTTAAATTAAAGGTTTAACAGTTTTTGAAGCACGTAAAGTTCAATGCAAGAAAAGGAAAAGATTAAAAAACGATAATCCAGACGACATTGAAGGCTTTCTCGGTCCTTGGCGAAGTTTCGTAGACGAAATCAAAGTTTCAAAACCGACTCCAGTACGAAATCTTTATTTTTTAAGATTAATTAACCTTAAATTTCAAATTTCTAGGAAGAAAAAGAGGAAATGGATGAAATAATGAATAAAAAATACAAAAAAGGCAAACTTCGAAACGAAAGACCGATGGAAGAAAAATCGATACTTCACAGTATGTTAAAATGAAGTAATTAAAATTTCAAATTATAAATAATTTTTAATTTTTAATAGTCAAAGATGCTTACGACTACCAAGGACGATCATTTTTACACATTCCTCGCGATGTCGGCGTCAACCTCAAGAGCGACGATCCACCGGATAAATGTTTTATCCCCAAAAGACTCATCCACACTTGGAACGGACACATTAAGGGCGTATCGGTTATTAAATGGTTCCCGCGATCCGCTCATTTGTTGTTATCGGGAAGTATGGACACGAAAATAAAAGTAAGTCGCTAACATTTTGATTTGGAAAGTTTATTTCGTTGTTTAAATTTGCATTTACTAGTTATGGGAAGTCTACAACGAACGGCGATGTATAATGACTTACGTTGGACATCGCCAAGCTGTTCGGGATATATGTTTTAACAGAGGTGGAACTCAATTTTTATCTGCCGGTTACGATCGGTACATCAAATTGTGGGACACAGAAAAAGGCGATTGTATTTCTAAATTTACCAGCAAGAAAATACCGTATTGCATCAAGGTAAATCCTAGCGAAGATAATTTATTCGTCGCTGGAACTTCGGATAAAAAAATTGTTTGCGTAAGTAAATATTTTTTCCTATTTATTCAGTTTAATATTTAAATTTTTTTCGCAGTGGGATATTCGATCTGGTGACGTCGTTCAAGAATACGATCGACATTTAGGAGCAGTCAACACAATTACGTTTGTAGATGGAAATCGACGTTTCGTTTCGACATCGGATGATAAGAGCCTTCGAGTATGGGAATGGTGAGTGTTAATATCAATAAATAAAATTAAAAAATCGTTTTAATATTTTAAAACCATTTTAAAGGGGCATTCCGGTCGATGTCAAATGCATCGCAGAACCCAGCATGCATTCTATGCCAGCAGTCACTTTATCACCCAACGCTAAATGGCTGGCGTGTCAATCTATGGATAATAAAGTTGTTATTTTCTCAGCTTTAAATCGATTCAAAATGAATCGAAAGAAGGCCTTTAGTGGCCACATGGTTGCCGGTTATGCCTGCTCGTTAGATTTTTCGCCGGATATGAGCTACCTGATCTCCGGCGATGCCGATGGAAAATGTTACGTGTGGGATTATAAGACAACAAAATTATACAGTAAATTCAAAGCACACGAAAAAGTGTGTATCTCGGCTTTGTGGAACCCTCACGAGTCGTCGAAAGTTGTCACGGCTGGGTGGGATGGTCTAATTAAATATTGGGATTGAGACTGTATAATAACGTAAATATATTGTTAATGTAATTGTTTACGAATAAATATATTCATTTTAATTAATAAATCGCAAGTTGAAAATAAATTTGTTGCCAACTTTAACCGGTTTGTTTTTAAAAACAAAATTAAACAATTTTAAAGTTTGAAATCGTCTTTATTTGACTTTTTAAAAAGAAATATTTTGGCTGTACAAAGGAAAACTAGACAAACTATCTTTTAAAATTGTACCCGTCCGTTTTCAACGTAAGGGCTATCAACTGTCCCATTTTTTCCATTCCATTCCGTCCGGTGGTTTGATGGTGATTTTTTTCTTACCGACATCTCCCCAGTTGGTGCTTAACACAGTTCCACCAGATTCGGTCTGAAATTGAACAATAATATTTAATTTCCTTTTAAAAACAGTAAATTGGAAATGCTTACGAATGATTTATTCATTGCTTTTTTAACTTCGTCCGAACCCTCGGAATAGATTTTTTGAAATAACTGATTTACTGCTGCCTCTCCTTGTTGTTCGCTTTCTTCATCTTTTTTAATTTCGACTACTATTTTATCCCAATCTTTTTTCTTCGAACACGATGTAGGATAGTTTACAGTTGTGTTTGAGGATAAATCAGGTATAAATTGCTTTATCTTAGCCTTTTCGGTTTCGTGCAACGTTGTCCATTGCAACCCTTCGGCTTTTTTCATTTGAATTTCGATTTTCGAAGGCAAAATTTTCCATGTGCTAAATTGAGGGTTGATAGCACGAGCCAATTGAACGTCTAATTCGTACGCCATTCGTTGTTCGTTTCCTTCGATTTTACAACGAAGCTGTAAGTATTAATAAAAAAAATTAACCACAAATAAATAAATAAAAAATTAAACACTCACTGAATTTGATTCGATTTTCATGAATATTTCATTTTCTTTAACATTTTTAACTAAAATTGTCACGACTACGCTTGTTTCTGTTTGATACCAATCGTGTCTTATTTTAACTGGCGGCGGTGGTAAGTTCTTCGACTCTTGAACCTGAAATATATTTTAATAAAATTTTTTATAAAATCCAATCCTATTAAGTGTAATTAAGGAATTACCTCGATTTCTTGCAACTTTATTTTACACTTGTCTAACCACATTTCCAAGGTATCTTTATTTTCATCTAAATTAAATGAATATTAGTAGTCACAAAGTGAATGTTTAGTAAGAAATTTTTACTGTCTAATTTCATCCCTTCCAAAAATGCATTTTCCGCATCCTTATATTGTTGCAACTGAAAACATGCCATTCTGTAAAATAAAATTATTTTTACCAGAATAAAATATCCAAGCTATTCATCTCTTTCATTTTACCCTTTCCACATCCATAACTTCGAATCTTCCTTACCAAATTCTAGCACTTTATTTACATCAGATTTTGCCTCTAAAACGAATTTTAAATATCTCATCATTCGAATTATTTTTTACGACTTACATACAGCTAACCGTTATGTACCTTCGTATTTTTTGAGTTTTAAATTAGAATTCGCTCTGTTAGCAAAGTAATCTGGCTTGGCGGGATCAACTGCTATAGCCTGAGTATAAAACTGGAGCAAAATGCGTTATAAATATTTTAAAGTGGAATCATTTTACAGGGAAAAATATTTCTACTTACATCACTCGCCAAAGAATATTGTTCTGCTACAAAAGCTTCGTTCCCTTTCCTAAAGACAATAAACGAAATAAAGTACAAAATTCTAATTTCAAAAAATCGAGAAAAATTACGCGTAAAGATCGTCCGGGTTAGACATTTTTGTGACCAGAAAATCCGTACAGTAACAACAATACAATCGAACGAATGGAAACGAGTAACGATTAACGAATTAGTAATCGATATATCGATACGTCTAAATAAAAATATCGAAATCGATTACTGGTTCATTACATTTATAACGCGATCTCAGATGCTTCAGTATCGATATAAGGGAGTGAAATTATCATTTTTGTACTAACGCAATTTATCTTCCGTGTAATGATAATTTTAAAATAACTAACACAATTAGTGATTTTCTGAATGGATTGCAATTAAAGTTTAAAAATCATTCATTCATTTTTTCTGACGAACCGCTAACAAGCCACCACCGAGAGCACCACATTGCATGCAGTTATGGCCGCACCGCGGGAAGACCAAGCGGCTGAATTTGTATGAATATAACACAAATTAAATTTTATTAGATCTTGAAATATTTTAATATTATTTTCATTTTATTAGATCATTCCAGATTGGAATATAAACAATAATAAATGTGGATTTGCCTGGGGAAAAGGCAATAAATTAGTCACATTTGCCACAAACGAGCCCACTTCGAAAGAAGGTAAATTGAAATTTTATTCTAATTCAGAATGAATCTGACGATTTTAAATTTCCAGTTAAATACAATAATAGTCTGAATTTGATAAATGAAGTAGCATGGGGAACCTCGCTATGTTCGTATCAAGCAGCAAGAAAATTAGTCAGCGAATCAAGTAGTAAGTATCTCGGAAAGAATTTTAAAAGAAAAAAACGATTATAAAATTACTTAAAATTTTAGGTATTTTTATGGCCTTGCAAAAATCTGATGACGATTATGAAAATGACACAGCCAAACGAAACAAGTGAATTTTAATTTTAATTTATTACATCAAAAAAATCGAAAATGATTTTTTTTTTGTTTTCATTTTAGACTCGTTAAAATTAGTCGACGTTATCGATCAGTTATTAAAGAATGTGTTGATAGTTTGCAAACATCAGCAGGTACAAGAAAGTGTAATTTTTTTTATTTTATTCATTTAAGTTTGAATGTATTTTTTTTTAAAGACGAGATTATGGATTTGAATTTGAAAGCGCCGTACGAAAATCAAAGTCAACTGTTTTATAAAATGGAATTAATTTGGGATTTATGCGAAATTCTTTTAATTGATGTTCAACCAGGTTTAACTCCATTTTCTGTTGTTTGTATCGTATTAAAATGAGTAAATTTTTCGCTAGGTGGAATTCTGCTTGCCCAGTTGTTAAATTGGGTAAAATGGCATTTTCCTGAATATGAGAAGAAAGCCAAAGAAATTATAGAAAGTGATGAAAAAGAAAATCATCATTTGTATTGGGATGCAGTAAGTTTTTTGAGGAAATTTTAAACTAAATGAATGATAAATTATATAATTATTGAATTAGTTTTACAGATTTATATTGCAAGGCCGTGTCGAAGAAGCAAGAAATTTATTGCGTGTTCACTCGGAGTTTAAATCCGGCAGTTTCTTTACTTTAGACGATTTATTAAAACGAATGCCAATATTTTTGGTAATAAGTAACTCCGTCACTTGATTATAAAATTTTTAATATTTTTCTAAATTTTATACGCAGGCTTTCGTAGAACAACAGTCGATATCCGAATTCGACATGAAATGGCGGTTTTGGCAGGAGGAATGTGCACAGTCATTGGAAGAAAACGAATTTGCATTAAATAAAAACTTGGAAAAAGCGTGTGAAGTACGTAATTCGTAATAATAAGTAACAAAATACACGAAATTGCAAAAAATTAATTTCATTTTTGTAGATTCTATGCGGCAAACCAGAGGTTTTTGCAGAATTGGCGTAAGAATTTATTACCTGAAAAATTTTTCCACAGATAAACTTATTAAAAATATGATTTTAGACCCCTTTGCGAGACGTGGTATCACTTGTTAATTTCACGCTTACTATATTCAAATCCAACGATTAAAGGCTGCGATCTTCATTACATTTCTGAAGAATGCATAGACATGTTCGGTGGCATTACAAATATGAATGCTTTAGATGGAATTTTACTATCCCTATTGGAATTCGATGTAATTCAAGTCATAAAGGAAATAAGGTATTTTCCTTCATTAAAACCGCATCTGAATTGTTTGATTTTAATAATTCTACTTTTTTTAATAGTTACTACTTTGACAGTTGGTGGTTTGCTGCCCACCTCACCGACTTCTTGTGCCACTGTAGGCATTTAGTTATAGATGATTCACAGTAAATGAGCCAAACTTCTATTTTCTTACAAATAATTAACACTTAGTTTTTATTATAGACCCATATTTGCACTTAGGGAAAATCTATTGATAGATTTCGCTTCATGCCTTATGAGTCACGAAAGTTTTTGGCAATTAGGAGCAGAGTATTTTCGATATTGCCCGGTTCAAGGAATGTAAGTAAATTTTATTAAATTCAAACTGATTTGATTATCACGAAAAAATTGTATTTTATACTTTATAGGCGTTATTTAGAAGCTTATCTCGAACGAATTCCTTTAGACAGTGAATGGAAAATTCAGAAAGTTTTGTACATAGCTGATAAAAATAATTTACACGAATTAGGTTTGACCGTCGTTTATTATACAGTGTTATTATTTGAACGCAATTGATATTTATTTTGCAGCTAGTTCCATTTGTAAAATTGCAGCCATACAGAATTGTCAAAGAAACGCGATGGGAGCAGCGTTATCGTGGGCTTTAAAATCCAAAGTACTAAAATTCAAAAAATATAAAAATACTTTTCAGATCTGAACAAAATTTCTATTATAGGATTCTGCAATCACTAGTTGCCTTGCCGAAAAGTAAGCAAAATCGAATTGAATTTGTTTATCTTTAATCAATTTATTGAATTGACAGATTCATTAAAGAGTATGCGAGCAAAGGCGAATGTGGCCTTATGGATTTAATAGATAATCTCGGCCCAGCAATATTAATTAGCGATAAGTTAACATTTCTCGGAAAATATCGAGAATTCCATCGACTGTACGAAGAAAAGGAGTTTCGAACAGCGGCTAATTTATTAGTTTCACTTTTATCTTCACGATTAGCACCCACTTAGTGAGTTTTACTATTTTTTTTTGTTTTTATTAAATTTTTGGTAATTGTAAATTTACTTAAACAGTTTTTGGAAAACGTTGCTCTTTGATGCTCTGCCACTGTTAGAGTCGTCGGATGTGAGTTTTCTCATTTTTAAATTTTGTTAAATAAAAATTTTTATTAAATATTTGAATTTCAGATACTTTTCAGTAGCGAGCAAACGTACGAATTATTGTACTGCTTAGAAGAATTGGAAAAACTGAAAGACTTGCCTAGCTATAAAGTAAATGTAAGTAAAGTAATCATATTAAACTAATTAATTTCTAAAGTTTAGTCAATTTTGTTCGTTTCAGAACAATAATTCCAAAGATAAAGAAACTTTATTGCGATTGGCTTTGGCTAGGAATTTAGCAAGATCGTCTTTAGAAGAAAAGAGCAAAGTTTCACCATAAGTTGCACCATTTTCAAGTCGAAAATCATTTCAAAGGTTTTGCTATCCTTTATTAATATTTTTAATAACATTATTTGTTACAAGTAGTCAAAATAGTATAAAATTGTGATAAAAAATAAATTCATTTATACTGTTTTTATAGCAATTAATTGTTTTTGTTTTTTTTTCACATTTTCTTTGCTGTTTGTATATTTTTCCATAAATCGATCAAATTTTTTTCTGGAAATGCCCAAAAATTTTCGAGAATTTCCCAACCCCTCTTTTGGGTCTGTAACACGTATTCGTTTTTATTATCCAACGTGTAGTTATATAATCCCATGACTAATGAAACACAAAGCCGAGCTGCAATACAAGTCTGAAACAAATTCGAAACCTGTAATTTAATATTTAGTATATGTTTTAAACGCTTACCTTTAGCACTTCCCAATCGGCCTCGTCGAGTACTCGTTTAATACAGTAACCCGCAAGAAAGTGGCCTCCAACGTGCGCAGGATCAACAACATCGCTTTTCAGCATTACGTACGCTATGGCAATTGCGATGTCGAACACGTAATAAGACACTTGGGCATCGGCAAAATCTAATATTCCAGTAATTTCTACACCGTCTTCCCGATTTTCAATAAGAATATTTTGTTCGTTGAAATCGCCATGAATTAATCCCTTTCGTAATTTATTGTAAAATGTTTCGACTTTCTCTTGATACACTCGGATTACGTCTCGGACTTGGCGAACGTGATGTGGATCGTCGACAACGTGTAGGAATTTAATAAGATAAGGAAAACTCGACATTGACCACATCGATATCCGGGCTTCAAATTCAGGATGATTAAACGACTGAAACAATTCGTTATTTCGGAATTTCAAATTTTAAAATTTAAAATTTTTTTTTTTTACTTTCATGGTTTCGTGTAACTTGGACAAGTATTTTCCAGCGCTGTTGAAAAGGCGAATATTGTATTCAGTAGTATCTAAAATTTCACCTGGGATGTAAGTTAGAAGTCGAACTATATTTGTCTTCTCCGATTTACGATTTTCTGCTAATACCAAATTTAGTTGTAGAAATTATCAATTAAAAAATCACATACTCACCTTTGTCATCTTTCATTGTCGAAAGATCCAATAATCTGTAATCTTCGTTTGCAATTGTTTGCACGGGTTGTGGACATCTGATTCCATTCTTTTGTAAGTAAATCAACAATTGATTTTGTGCTTCTGCAATGCATTGATGATAAAGAGTGAACTTTAAAAGTACTCGTAAAAATCAATTGTTTACACGTAATTACCGATTAATTGTGGGTTTTGTGACTCCAGTGAATTTAATATTTTTAAAGTGTAACCGTAACGACAAACTTGAGCAATTTTTGAATTTGGTAAGAGTATTAAGTCCTAGTGAAATGTTGTTGTTTTTAAGTGCACTTTTTAAATACTTTTATGCGTTACCTTTATGTGAAAGTTCCTGTCTTCGTAACTATTTAGTTCTATTAGATTCAAGGGATCTAATCCGTATAATTCTTTTAGAATTCTATTAATCTGATGTGAATTTATGTTCGGACGAATTACTTCGCCCGGTTTTTGTATTAGGATCTCCATGTTAGACAATAGGTGACTAAAGAATTGAAATTAATCTTTTCTGATAAAAGTGACTGCGATAACGGATGTCATGGGATCGGTGTTAATCAATTTTATTCATTTAAAGCGACTGCAATGCTATTATTTTACATTCGTTGTGTAGTGTGAAATTCATTAATGACATTTAGCAGTTGTGATAAAAAGCAATGCTAATCGAAACACTAAATTTTAATTGCAAGAAAAAAAATTTATTTATAGATGTAAACCTTGGGTGCAATAAATACACAAGTAGATGGTGATGGGAAGTGAAAATGGTAAAAAGAGTAAATAATGTCAACTATCAACTTTGTTACGAGATGTCGCAAACAGTCTGCTCATAACACAGCAAACGAAACGCATGCTCAGAAAAAAATTAAAAAATTCATTATTTTACGTAATGCTTCATCACTTCTAAATTGACTTGGAACTTGAAACAGGGATGAGACATTACTGGCCTAAGAATGTTACAGGTAAAAATAAACAGTCATCGATATGAAGCAATTTATAGCATTATTTTTTAATATAGATTTGCATTTTATTCGAAAATATTCGGCGAGTGTTATTGGGGAATCGTTTAGTGGAAAGCCTTCAGAAAGTTACTTAGCCAAGGTTGAGGAGAAACAGTTAATATTCGATGAATATCAGAAGAAAATCGTTGATCAGTTAGACATTCTTCACGAGAGATTAAAAAAATATAGACCACCAACGAGGAGAAGCGGAATATTTAAGGTAATAATTTATTTTTAAGTTTGAAATTGGAATTAAAATTGTTTTAAAATGTTTACAGATATTTCAAACGCGTGAAGTAATCAAAGGACCGAAGGGTGTTTATTTATGGGGCACTGTAGGATGCGGTAAAACAATGTTGATGGATCTGTTTTACAATTCGTGCGACATCGAAAGGAAAAAACGTGTTCATTTCAATGAGTTTATGTTGGATATTCATAAAAGTAAATTTAATTAACTATTTAGGTGTCGTAAATTAATTTCGGGAAATTAATTTACAGAAATACATAATTTTAAACTAATGGTTGATGAAGAGGAAGGAACTCGCAGGCGAAAATCGTACGACCCAATTCCACCCGTTGCCGATTTAATAACGGACGAAGCTTGGCTTCTCTGTTTCGATGAATTTCAAGTTACCGATATTGCCGATGCGATGATTTTGAAACGGTTGTTTAGTGGATTATTCGATAACGGAGTTGTGGTTATTGCAACATCGAACCGACAACCAGATGGTATTTACCTTTTTATTTATTTTCGAAATAATGTTTTTCAAATTTTTTTTTTTTTTAGATTTATACAAAAGTGGTCTTCAAAGAAGTAATTTTGTCCCATTTATCGGAATGCTTAAAGTAACATCAAATACACTTTAAAGTGTTTTAATTTTAGATTTTTATTTTAATTTAGGGAAAATGTAACGTTCATAGCTTGGATTCGGGAATCGATTATCGACAAAAAGGAGCTTTGGCAAAACAGAAGCTTTTTTTCAAGTGGGTATGAGTCAAACTACTTATTTATTCAAATTTATTATCAGATTTAAATTTTGTCATAATAATAATGCCAATTAAAGATGATAATTGTACATTTTATAAAAATAGTAAATCTGAATGCAATGCCGATGCAGAACTAGACAAATTGTTTAAAATTCTAAGTGCCAGAGAAACAGACAGTGAGTAAATTCAAATTACTGTAGACCATAGCAGAAGATGACGATTTTTTCCCATTTTTATTGCAGCCATCCGTCCAAAGACGTTGAATATTATGGAAAGAAACGTAACATTTGCAAAAACTTGCGGGCAAGTTCTAGATACGACATTTGATGAATTATGCGACCGAGTGAGTTAAAAATGAAATTAAATTTCTAAATGTTTATCATTTATTTTTCTCTTTAGGCATTGGGTGCAAGCGATTATTTGACCCTCAGTAATACATTTCACACGATAATTGTGCGTAATATTCCTGTATTAACGGTAAAGCATCGAACGCCTGCCAGACGATTTATTATATTGATCGATACGTTGTACGACAATAAGGTAAATTTTAAATACGAAATAAATTTTTAAAAATTATCTGAAATTATTTATTTCAGATTCGTGTCGCTTGTTCTGCTTACTGTGCTGCAAAAAATATCTTTCAACTCACTTCAGATGCATCGGATGAAATATCAGATGATCAGAGAAAATTAATGGATGATTTAGGAATTAAATCAGACAGTGTAATTTATATACGATTTTCTTTTTAAAAACATTAAATCGAATTAAAATATTTTAAATATCGTTTAGGTTGATTCAAAGGCCAGCATTTTCACAGGTGAAGAGGAAATTTTTGCATTCGATCGCACACTTTCGAGATTGACCGAAATGCAAACAAAAGAATATTGGAACGTGCGTGAAGATTTATGATCTGTCTCGTTTCTAATTAATTTAAATTAGTTTTTCGTAAGTAATAGAATATTTATTTAATTTTAAAATGATGAATACAGTAGAAAATTGTTCGGAACTATTGTGTGGGATAAAAAATTTGAATTGTATAAAACGAGAAAAAAAATTAGGGAAAATATAAATTCTAATTGGACTCCGTTGTAAATGTTGGCTCTTGAATTGGCATTCCGCTCCTCAACGGACGGATTTTCATTTCGCTTTTTTTCAAAGAATAACCAGGTCCGTGCCATTCGTACCAATACATGCCTTTGTTTTCGAAATTTTCTGGTACTTCACCGCCCAAATATTGTCCATTCAAGTTCGACATGTCGCAACCGTTATACCACCAAGCCCCGGTGTGTAATCTGAAGAAAATTTTATATTTTCTTATTCTGATAGAAATGTTTAAAAATTCAGTTACTCGGCGCAATTGCCTCCTTCCCACGGGTCGTTATCCATGTCTCTCGTTGAGAATTTCATCGACGAGTGATAGTTAAAGGAGTCACCTAAGAAATTTAATTAAATTTAATTTGGTTGGAAATTTTTAAAAATGCTTTTAAACCTGCTTCTCCTTCGTAACCGCCCAACATTTTAATCATGTAACCTTCCGATTCCTTCCCGATCGCGAATGTCGTGTAATAAGCGTACGTTTTTTCTTCATCGAAATCTTCGAGATCGAATCGTAAACTGTAAACTTTTTGATTCGTTAATAAGTACATTTTTTCATTTCCTATAAATTACAAATAATTTGTTTAGTTAATTTTACTTTGTTTATTTTTAACCCATTACCGAGCCAATGTTCGCCCATCAGGTTACCAAAACCGTTTTTGTAGTCTTGCCAGTTTCTGTAAAAATTAGTGTTGCCATCAGTACGCTTTTGTAACACCTTAAAAATTTTTTAAAAAAAAGTTATAGTTGGATGAATAGACGGCATAAATTTCTAAATTTACAATCCAACCACCGCCATCTGTTGTCATGTCGCAGAACACGAAAAAAGGAGTTTTACTACCAGACGGTTGAATTTGATAAATCCCGTCCTCTTTATTACCCATCGATAAAACAGCGGAACAATCTATTGGAAACTTTTGTTCGTCCTTGCCTGAAATTGATTTTTAAACTGCTTCATATTTGACTAAAATGAAAAAAAGATGACCAATACCTGGTAATTGGTTCGTTATGATCGAAATCGGATGACTGAGTAATTGCTCGCTTATTTCCCGACTCACAGAATAAAAAAAATCTTTTTGAACACATTGTGCTTGTTCCCTGACCAAAAGTCTAGTCATGTTATTTGAAATGGTCATATTGGCCTGTAAATGTGTCATTTTTTGATCGATCGAATCAGTTATTTTACGCAAGTTGTTCAATTGTGTTTGTAAAATTTGAATTTTAGCCGGTTGAACCGATGAACCACTTTGATCCGTTACACCATCTGAAAGGAAATAAATGATATTAAAAATTGTATTTATTTCGCAATTTATTTCACCCAAAATACATTTGTTTTCAACACTTTTTACCTGGCCCAACTGCAAATGGAAACAATTTCGCTAAATCCACTTTCAAATTCATTTGATTTTGTTGCGTCTTCTCAACATCATCTCGAAGTAGTTCCAATAAACCAACGATCTAAAAATACATAAAATTATATTTTTATTTTTTTTTATAACTTAACTCACAATACCTTGTTCATCTCCCATTCGATCACTTCCATTCGTTTCCCAAATCCACTTTCTATTTTTTCTAGTACATTCGCACGTTCTTGGATTAGAACTTCTAATTTAGTCAACCTATTCAAAACATTATAAAATCTGGAAATTAAAAAGGTTTATGAATTATTAACCGGTAATCGATCGTATCTAATTTTCTCGATCTTTGATTTTCTCGCGATTCCATTCCCGTTAGTCGATCGTGAATTCGCTGCATGAGAAACACTATCTCTTGTTGTTGTTGTTGAGTGATCGACAAACGTCTCGGAGGAAGATCGGTGGGCAACTCCAATAATGGGGTTTTCGTAGTCGAAACTTTATCTCGTACAAACGGGACTAACGTTGGTATGATTTGTGCACATTCGCACGTATTAATTAAAACGAAAAATATTGCATTGTAAAACCCAAACGTGGTGATTTTGGCTCCCATTTTGGATTTGGCTTTTATTTTATCATTGACCAAAGTCTTTAAGTATTAATTTCGGAAAAAAATCCTTGAGTTTGAATTCCGAACGTTATGTATAGCGATTATTGAAAAACCCCAACAATTTCCTCCAGACAATTAACGACGTTTTAATTCGAAAATGATGTAAGCGACGAAGCGTAAATTCGTCCGCTGCACGAAAATACCATTGAACGGTACACGAAAATAAAAGTTCCATTTTTCTGACCTGAATTGAACGGAAATTTAAGCTATTATTACCCGTTTTTCAATCACAAAGAGACAATTAACGCACAAAATTAAATAAAAATGTTTTAAAAAAATATTTTGTGATTCGTTAAAAATCGAACAAAATTGCATTTTCCTTCGATACGCGATAAGGCGATAGTCGAATATCAGTTTCAAAAACAAAACTTATTAATAGGCAAACGAGTAATAAATAATTTTATTTCCATATAAATAACAAAAATTCAATTTATCATCGCCACGATTTTTATGCTCCGATTAATTGAAAATCTCTCCGAAAATGAATCATTTAAATTGCGAAATATTTTCAGTTTTCTAATTGAAAATTTCTCTTTTAAAAAAAAAAACAAAAAAAAAATTCCAAATTGGTTGCGGGTGATTGGTGAAGCAATTCCATTGGCTCCACAAACTCATGGCCTGCACTACTGAGTTTGTAGTGAAGTTTGGCGCGTCGCGTCTTCCCGGGACTCAGTCGAGCGTTGGTCAGTGAGCTGAGAACTTCCTGCCCTCTCCAAGATCCTCTGACCAATGCTTCCTGTCTGCTCGCAGAGCGTGATTCCGCATTGGCCTCGTACCAAACTTTGTGCATCAACAGGTTGCCAGTTATGGAAGTCGACTGACGGTGTTTGCATGTGCCTTAATTTGCTGATGGGGAGATGGGAACCCCACAAGTGAAAATCATTTTCACATTGTTTACATTACTGATTCCCATGTGTGTCACTCTAAGTTCCACAGAGTGGGATGTGAGTGATGAGTGCCACGAAGAATGTGCTTCGAATTTGGTAAGTGCGCTATTTTTCTCTTTACTTTAAGGTCAAGCTCAGTGGTCTTAACGGATCAAATTTCACTCGCACTTGTTCAAACTATTAAAAACTAAATTTTTTTTTTTTAAATAAAAAAAAAATTTATTTTTTGATTAATTTGAAAAATTCTTTTCGCGTGACACGTGCCATTACCGCACCTTCGTGCGTTAGTGACACGATGACACAGTAGTAAATTACGTAATTTCTAGTAGTTAGTGATTAGTGAAAGTTAAAATTCGGTTCGAAATTCCCACACATCTCGACCCCGTGTAATTAATGTGTTTGATATACGTTAGAATTTTATGCTCTATGGGTTGTTGATGTGGTTGGTGGTTCCCACAATATTCGTTGCAGGAAAGCTGCTGTATATGGGAAACGGGAGAATATACTAAATGCAGTGTGCCGATTGCGTTGTAAATATATACAGTGGAACGAGCTCCTTCAATGCAAAGCAATGTCAATAGAGAGGAAACTCACTACAATTGATTTCCTATCATTAAATTTGATTTTTTTGTAGCCATCAAATTTAACATTTACCATCGCAAAGGTCATATTTATTAATGACGAGATTTATTTTTCAATAAAATCTGAATTTTATTTTTTAAAATTTCTTGTATTTTTTTTTTTGCTTTTTATCACGAAATTTCCCAACTCGCTACAAAGATCAGAGAGAAATTTACAGATATCTCGCAACATTTTTTCCCCCACTTAGTGCATTCCCATAAATTTGTTAAAATTGGCAGAATTTGTAATTCTGTCTGACCAACATTGACTTTTGACACTTGGCACAAAGATGTGTTGTTTTTCTGGGTTTTTCAAGTGACAGCAAAAGAGGGGGAGAAAGATCACCCTTCTATTTCCATCCCTCCTCAACAACCCTCACGAATCGTCGAGACCCCTTGGTAAAATGCCTCATTTGCTCTCCTTCATCCCTACATCAATTTCAACTCCCTTCAATACATCATGAAATGATTGCATGTCCTAATACTCCAATGATCGCAGCACTGATAAACAGATGCAAATGATAAAAATCCAATTTTATTTCTTTTTTTAAATTCATAAATTCGTTCTCTAGAATTTAAAAAAAATGGATTTTATAGTTCAATAATGTCCACAATGCTGAATTAAGTAAATAAAATTATTTTTATAACCTATAAAAAAATAAAAAATTACCATAAAACATTGTGATGGCAATGCACGTGGTTTATCTATGTGTACATAAGTCAGGAGTTAATTTGAGGGTTGGCAGAAGATAGACGAGAAGAACAAGGGTTGGATTTGTTAAAAATCGCTCGTGTTTTTTTTTTTACATTCCTGTCACAAAGAATTCCCTCAGTCTTTAGTCGAGTAAGCTCCAGTTGCAAGCCCTTGACCCCTGACGGGCCTTGTTGGGGGAATGTGTAAATTTCGTTTTCCCGCCTATTTTACAGGTTCAGCACATAACATTAACGTCGTCCGGGAGGTCGCGTCGTCCCAAGTGTCATCGCGATGCACTTGTTGAGTTTGGGTCACAGGCAACGACCCTCTGAAAGAAAAATTGTCAACAATAAAAACTACTACTACGTTACTACCACACGCAATTCCACATACGAAAAATGCAAATAAAAATTCCAACTTTTTTTTCTTATTTGCATTTATCGCGTGTGTTTCTCATCTTTCTCTACCTTGCAGTGCGTCTGTTAAGCATCTTAAGAATATAATACGTAAAACGATACCAACTAGGGAAGGTTTTTTGATAAGAAACATAAATAAATAAACACGTTAATCTTTATGGTCGGGTATGGAACTTGGGGTGAATTTTTGTTATTTTTTTTTCAAGAGGAGAAAATTGATGTAATTTTTCACAGAAACATTACGAGTCTATTATCAGTAATCCTCGTTAAACAAAAGAGTCTGGAATCGTGTCTCAAATAAGACAGTAATTTAGATTTAATGCTCCTAATTGAAAACACTGATGATGTGACATTAATGTTTTATATAAAACAAAAACTTTGAGAATTTGTCCTTGGTTTAAGGGTCTGATTAGTGTGAGGGTTGTTTGTCAATTGTAATTTGTGATCAGTCTCTTTAATGTTGTGTGACAATATTAATTGCACTTTTAATGCAGTGCATTTAAATCTACTTTATAACAATTATTCTCAATAAGTCAGTTTTTTTTATTTTCTTTTTTAGGTTTTGCAGAATAATAACGATTTAAATATTAGATGCAATGATTCTTGTAAAGTTGATAAGGTACGTATCTATGTTTTTAATTGGGTAGTTAATTTTCTATTTTTTTCTTTAAAAAATCTCATATTATTTGCTTAATCTGAGGGATCGAATAAATGTCAAATAGAAATTTGAGAATTCTATGAACTTTGTGATTCGGTGTTCAAAAGTATCGACTTTCAAAACCTTCAAACGAATGTGTGAAATGTATATCAAAAATATTGCAAATTTGCAAAAAAAAAAAAATCTACCATTAGTCTCTGTGCCAATTAAATTGCAATTAGACTGTAATTAATTAAAACTGTATCAGTCATGAGAGAAAAATTAATACAATTTTAGCATTATTACTTCTTACCAGTTATCTTATTTACATCGTGTGCAAATTTATAAATGTCTTCTTTACTGATAGCTCACTTATCAACATCATAAATTAGGGACTTGCAACTTGAAACAGCCTAGTTTTAATTTAAAAAAAAAAATCTTAATCTTACAAGTGCAAAAGTTGTTTTTTTTAATGTGCCCTGTTATCCATCTCACTCATCATTTACCTTCAAGTCTAATAAACAGATGACACATTCGTAAAACAAAAAAAAAAAGCTAATATAATAGAACACGAATCCCCAGTCGCGCATATCAACTTACTTTAATCTAATTTGCTTGTTTAAATTTACTCGCATCATCGCAGCCGTTGATATATTTAAATGTAGTTACATAACCACAATTAAAACACGTAATTAAAAAATTACTAATGTTAAAAAAAAAATGCGTTCAACTGTAAAACAATCTTTCCATCTACGCAGTTAAAATAAGCCTTTAATACGAAGTGAAGTTGCAAAATAAGTGGCATTTGCAGTTGTGCGGGCCACAAACGAGTCACGCGCGATTGCAAATTCCGATAAAATATTCCCCCATAATTTAGCAATGCAACCGTTTTCCAAGTATTGAGACTGCACGTGGTGCTAACAAAAAGGTCTTTTTACTAGATTCTAAGTACAGCATCTGCAGAAATGGCATGTAATTAGGACCTTAATTTTCAACTTCCTTATTAAACGTAATTGGTTGCCCGCAGCAGTTGTGGCGGGAAGAAACTGCCTTAGAAACCACACCGTTTTAGTCATGTGTATGTGAGTGTGTGGATCAATACTCATTTGAACAGTAGTCTAGCGAACAATATTGCGACTGTCAAATTGTTTTTGGTCAAAACATTTTTTCGTGGCCATTAACTAATGTTTTGTTAGTTAATTTCTTCATCATCATCGAAATTTACGGACTTAAATCCAAATGTTTCTTATACTCCGTTAGTGTATTATCAATAAATGATTTATGCAAATTAAAATGTTGAATTGAAGGTCAAATTGGTAATAGTTAATGTATAGTTTTAATACTCCGTAAATGTAATTTGATTGGATTCATAAATAATAGGGTTGTCCAGTAGGGAATAGCAGTTAAAAATGACCCTTAATGACCTTTAGAATCCATTTATGAGGACCTTTTGCATAGGGCCTTGTGCAGAGGAAATGGATCCACCCTGGCTAGGATGAGCACAGGATTTCCTCATTATTTGCTTTAAAATATAATATAAGAACTTGCAAAGTATAGAAGGTATGATAATGAGATACGAGAGTGGACCTCTTGAGATTTACAAATCAAGATGTATATGAAAAGATAGGGTTAAGCAATTGGTGAAGTTACAATAAATAATTGAATTAAACGGATGCACGAGATTAAAGTTGGATGCGGATGCTGCAATGAGACAGAAATGAAACTATTAAAACCCTTTTTTATTTCATTTTACTGCATATTATTTTTTTTTAATTTTATTATTATTTTTCGCAGTGTATAAATGGTTGTGATATGTGGCAAGATGCCTTGGATAGCAACTGCCACGACTTGTGTGTAAGTTTTAAAAATTTTAATTTTGATTTGTTTTCGTCATTTAAAAAAAAAAAAATTTTTTTTAGAATGGAACTGCAGAGCAGTTGCCCGTTAAGGCATTGTATTGTATGATGGGTTGCCATTTCGCTTTAAATGTTTATGTAAAGAGAGTTAAAGGTGTGGTTAAAAACAATGATTAATGAAGGGCGCGATTGACTTAAATTTTGGAAATTTCGTTTTCAGACGAAATTGGAAAACCTTCACCACCAGTTTTAGTAGCTGGGTCACAAACTAATACATCGGTTAGCATATGGTGGAAAGGCTCTACCGATTACAATATATCCTACCTCGTTCAATGGAAGTATGATACACTTCCTGGTGAATGGGATTATTATCTGCCAAATAAACCTTTACAACAATTGGAATGTAAAGTCACTAGTCTGCATCCTTACACTAAATACAAGGTAAAAAAAAATAAAAATTATTTTTTTTCTCATTTAAATATTTATAATTTTTATATTGGTTTTAAAAGTTTCGAATAGCTTGGTTGATTTTACCTCAGTACAGTCCGATTATATCTGAAGAAAGTGTAACGATAACCACACTTGCTTATGGCGGTACGTAAAATTTTTCCAATTTATTTTTTAAACTTTTTTTTTATGTTGTTAATTACTTTCAGTTCCAACAAGTGCCCCATCATTAAGCCTTTCCGTTATTGACCCAACTCGAATTTTGGTCAGTTGGGATCCACCGTTTTTTTCCAATGGACCGATTTTGTCGTACGCAGTATCTTTAAAGAACCCAACAACGGGTCGCATTCTAGTTAAAGTACGACCTTAATTTTTTTATTTCATTTTAATGAGAGCAGAGAATAAAAATAGAAATTTTTTCTAGGACGTTCCCAATCCAAACGCAGAACGCTTTTATTTATTCAGCAGTCTAACGTCTTCAAGTACTTACACAGTGTCAGTATTGGCGCGAAATTCAATGGGCGAAGGCCCATCTCGATCAGCCAACATCACCACTCCATCGAGAGGTCAAAGTATGCGAAACTAATGATCCAATAAGCAATAAAACGTAGACATTAATGACTTATATACAACTTGACTTTTTTTATTGCAGTTCAGAAAAACGATGGCAATCCGTATTTAGTGCTCGGAGCACGACGCCACGTTTTGAAACATGGAATTGACATGTTCGATGAGCCTACGGTTTTGTACGAATCGAAAAACAAATCTGTCATGATCAAAGGCGTAGCGTTGCACATACACAACGACGAAATGTTTATATCTGATTCTGCTGGATACATTTATCGAGTTTCTTTGGAGAAAAATCACGCGGTCACAACAATTATTCGACCGTCAATAAAACTGACCAAACCTGGACTTTTGTCTATAGACTGGTTGAATAATAAACTTTACATAGTAGATAAACATAAGGTATATTCCATTTTTCTTAAAATTTATTAAAATATTGAGATATTCTTAAATTGCAGATATCTCGATGCGATTTGGATGGGAAAAATTACGAAACGGTTATTAATGGGTTACAAAACTCACCGACTGACATGGAGGTGGACCCTTACAACGGGTATGTATCTGAATTGCCTTTTGTACGATTAAATTAATTTTTTGATCTCTTAATCTAGATATTTGTACTGGGTTATGAGACTACAAGTTCGTGGTGGATTATATAAAGTGGATTTGGCCGATTTATCGTCTGGGCCATTGACATTAACAGATGCCAAATTAATATTTACCGAAGAAAATCTACTTTCGTTCACTGCTGATTTTTCTAGTCTTCAATTGCTTTTACCAACGGAAACCAAAAATACAGTTGTTGCCATATCACTCGATGGCCACGAAGTGACAGACATAAGACAAAACACTCAGCAACCGCAGTTTCGCGGAGTAAGAAGTTTTGTTGTTCATCACGGCTTATTGTTTTGGACTACGGGAGAAGAAGTTATTGGGGAAGAATATCAGTTGGCCGAGAACAAATATTACCATAATTCCTACTCGGTGTTATCAGCTAATAAACCATTCGTCGGATTAAACGTTCTTCATCCTGATGCACAACCTTGTCCTGGTAACCACACGTAATTTGCGAAGCGATTTAGCGTTAATGTTTTATTCGAATTTGCATTTTAAAGTACCTTTGAACCCCGTGAGGCAAGTCGAAGCAGTGTTTGATCAAGAGATGGCTAAGGTCGCATGGTCTGCACCTAAACTATTGCGAGGTCTTGGTAAGCTGAAATCTTTTAAATGGTACATTTTAATGTACTAAACTAATTTATTTGAAAAGGTCGAGGCGCTTGGCAAAAATGGCATTACGAATTACGAGTGTCCGATAAAATGAATAACGTTGTGTATCATGCGAGCAACATCACGAGTTTGACGTACACAGTTCATAATTTGCACGAAAATGTCACGTATTACATCAAAGTGAGGGCCTATTCGAGGAGTGGGAAAGGACCTTGGTCCGAGGAATTTCGTGGTCGAACTCTTAGGAAGGGAGACGATAAAAGGTTTCCATTCATGTTGTGGAGTGGTAGAAATGATATATTGAAATCTAATATGATTGCAACTACTGTTGAACCATTTATAAACAGAAATGCTTTTCAACGTGGTCATGTAGTAGGCAAGTTTTGTATTACTTTTTCGAGCATTTTGAGTGTTTGACTTAATAAAATATTGTCATTGTATTCTGGATTAGACATTGCGTGGTACGAAGATCTACTTTTTCTCAACACAAATGCGACTCAGATATTTGTTTACAACATGACTTCGCAGCAGCGACCGACCAGATTAGATGGAATCAGCAGTGCGCACAGTTTGGCCGTCGACTGGTTTGGTATGAAGTTGTATTGGTCGAATCCATACCAGCAAGTGGTGCGTAACGATAATAAAATAAAATTTTGATATTTGCTTACCATTAAACTTGAACATTTTAGATTTCACGAGCCAATTTCGACGGCAGCCAACAAGAACCACTTCCAATTTCGACAGTCGCTCGCGAATTGAACGTCGATTCACCCGGTTCGTATTTATATTGGACGACAATGTATTCGGTCGAATGCGCTCGACTGCACGGAAGTGACAGACAAGTTTATTTCCAAGCTGGATTTTTCGCTGGAAAACAAGGTTCGTTGAAAATAATCCATAAAAGGGAATTCTAAAAAATAAATCAAATTTTAATGTAGTTCTTGGTCTAACTGTGGATCGAGATCACAAAAAAGTGTATTGGATGGTTCGTAGTCAAGAAGGTGGCCAGTTGTACCGAGCAACCATGGCAGGACACACGCAAAACAGCATTAAGGCAACTGTGCAAGAAGTTGCAATTTTGCAAGAAGATATTATGTGAGTTAATAAATTTAAATCGAATTATTTTCTAAAAGAAGACATTTTATTTTGCTCGATTTTAGACGAGGCCCAATTCGATACCTCAGCGATAGACTATTCTGGTTGCACAATCAACGCGAAGCATTGATAACCGATATGACTGGAAGAAACGTGGCTGCTTTACACGGTCCTGGTTTATCAAACCTAAAAACTTTTACGGTCATTGACTCTTTGCAACAATCGTATCCCGATGGTTATACTCGGCACACGCTCAACGTTTGTCCCGATCAGATCAACGAATCTTCGATTCGAGTTCACGGAGTTTGGCAAAATTTTACGCTTTCTTGGCAACCAATTTCGAACGTTAATTATGGAAGAGTATTTTACGAAATTAAAATGGATTCTGATTACGATCGAAATACAGTGGTATGTTTGTTTTGAGTTTGGTATTTTAGAAAAATCGTAATTCGATTTTCGTTATTTTTCAGGTCACTGAAGATACTGAATTTTCGTATAGAAGAGCACATTTGTTACCACCGTACGTTAACATTACTGTTGCCATTAGAGCATTCACGTACTGGAGTTCGTCTAGAAGGGTCGTTAAAATGGTTCGATCTCCAATGTCTGCTCCGTCGGAGCCACTCCACCCGAGAATATTCATTTTGCACGAAAAACCCACATATAATTCCTCGAGTCCGATCATATCTGCCGAATTACGCTGGTCTCCACCGGAGAAACCGAATGGCATCGTATTGGGCTACAGAATCCTTTGCTGGAAATTGGCGAACGGTGCAAAAGTATCTGTGTGTAATATAACGCAAGAACATTCAAAGAAAATTGGATATGCCATTCGAGGCTTAAAACTGGATACGATATATTACTTTCAAGTTAGATTTACTTTCAGAATTTTTTTTAAAAATTAATCAATGCTAAAAATAAATAAATTTGCGTGTATTTTTTTTTAAGATTTTTGCTTATACCGAGGCAGGATTTGGTTCCGGAAGCCAAATCATAGAAGCGAAATCATCGGGTAAAAAATATTTTAATTTGCACATTAGTTATTTTATTTATTTTTATTTTTATTGTTGTCAGAGGAGACTCCGATACCGCTTCTTCTGTTGACCACCGACGGTGCGGTAGAAATAGCCGATATGGATGCACACGAGGAACACTTTGTAGCCATGGACACTGCGGAACCTGTCGACGTCACTTACTTGAGCAAAGACGAAATTGTTTTTTGGATCGACCGCCAAGCCGGACTCATGAAGTCTTTTATTAATGGAACTGACAGAACCCAAGTGAGATCGAATCAAAATATTCAATTACAAGCCAATAGAAATAAATTTCTTTTGCGCTTAAATTAGTTAGCTTCCTTGCAACACACTGGAAGTAGCATTACGATAGATTGGATTGGACGTTTCCTTTA
>JAQFZU010000509.1:0-24386 GCA_034696185.1 Henia vesuviana | reverse complement strand
CGGGTGCGGTATCGTCCTGGCTATAGCTGCGGCACCTGCGGCACCTTGCGGCACAGTGCGGCACTTTAGGGAGACCCGTTTGTCGAGAGCGAAAAAGATCCCAAAAATGATCCACTGTTATTATGGTTGAACGGAGGTCCAGGATGTAGTTCGTTGGAAGGATTATTGGGCGAACATGGACCTTTTCATGTTGTTCCAGGATCAAAGAAATTATATTACAACGACTTTAGTTGGAACAAAGTCAGTGTATTTTACAACTTACGAATAAATGAGAAAATTAATTTTTTAAATTTTTTTTTAAGGTTGCAAATGTATTGTACATGGAAGCACCAGCTGGTGTTGGATTTTCATACTCGGCCGATAAAAATTATAAAAATTTTAACGATGACAACGTTTCGTTCGATAATTACGTTGCATTGCAAAATTTTTTTAAAAAGTTTCCTCAATATAAGAAAAACGATTTTTATGTCACTGGTGAAAGTTACGGAGGCATTTATGTGCCAACTTTGACAGTGAGGGTTCTTAATGGACAAGCGCTCGTTCCCATTAACTTAAAGGGTTTTGCGGTTGGAAATGGGTTAAGTAGTTATCCACTCAATGATAACTCGCTCATTTTCTTTTTATATCATCACGGATTATTTGGAATCACGTAAAATAATTTGAATTTATAATAATTCAAAATACTAATAATTAATCTTTAATTTCAAGTTTATGGGAACAATTAACGAGTAATTGTTGCGTTGGTGGAGTTAGTCAAAATACGTGCAATTTCCATAGTAACAAGAACAAACAATGTCAAACTGCGGTAAAAATTGCTAACCAAATAAAAATTGCATTTAATCAAATATTCTTTTCTGCAGGTCGCTAATGCTAATGCCATTATATTTACGAGCGGTGTAAATCCCTACGATTTATACGACATTTGCAACACTTCGGCCTTAACTTCCAAACGACTCGAGACTGAAATCAAACACATTTTCAAAACTTATAATTTAAATCAAAACTTCATAGCTAAACCCAAAACAAGAAATCTTCACGAGGATCCCCCTTGTGTCAATGATGCGGATTTAGATAACTATTTGAACGATGCGGCCACAAGAAAAGCTTTACACATTCCTTCAGAAGTTCAAGAATGGACGATTTGCAGTGCCGAAGTATCGTCGAGTTATAAAACAATATACCAAAACATGACCGCCCAATACAATACCCTTTTACCAAAAGTAAGAGGGTTAGTATACAATGGCGATGTGGATATGATGTGTAACTTTTTAGGCGATCAATGGTTTGTCGATAGTCTCAATCGAAAGGTAAAATTAATTATAAAAATATTTTTATAATTTTATAATTTTTTTGGTATTTTTAAAGCTTGTTAAAGATTATACTTATTGGAAAGTTGATTCGCAAGTTGGTGGATTTGTGAAAAGATTCGAGAATTTGGATTTTGTGACAATTAGGGTAGGTTGAGCTTAGAAATATTTTATAAAAATTAGAAAAAAGAATAAATTTAATTCACTATTACAGGGTGCAGGGCACATGGTTCCTACGAACAAACCTAAAGAATCATTGAAGATGATTAGCAGCTTCTTATACAAGAAACCATATTAAATTAGATAATTTTAAGATATAAATTTAAATTTACAAATTTTGTGACTTATTATTACAATGTAAAGAAAATTTTTAATATAATACTCAAATTACTAATAAAATAATAAAAATAAAACCTGTTGGAACTTGTTCGTTTGTAATAAAAAGTCGATTTTCAATCTTCACAATGACATTTTACGGCCTTCGATACTGATTTTAACAGCTCTTTGTACTTTATTCATACGTTTCTTTTCCGAAAAAGCTCTCACGTGTTTATCGAGTCTCGACATTTGTTTTTTACTACCGCCCTATTATTAAATTAATTAATAAAATATCACAACTAATAATAAATACAAAAACATACTCTAATAAATTCTGTTTCGACATTCCATTTCGGCCGAACGACATAATCTTTTGTCGATGGTGTTGGAACTCTGGCACGAGGGATCCAACCTGGTTCACCCGGTCTCATAGCCCTAAAAAATAATTATACAGTTATAAATTGTTAGTGAATTAAATTTAATTAATTAACCCCCTTTCAGCACGTTTTAGAGATCTAGTAATAAAGACGAGAGTAAAGTAAGAATTAATTTTTTTTAAATTTTAAATACGTGACTCACTTTCCTTCTCCACTTATCGCTCTGTCTAAATCGGCGCTGGCGTGTGGTCCTTCCCCATCGAGACTAAATTAAACAAAATAAAAAATAATTTTAATTTGAAATTTGGTTTCCTCGAAATTGTACCTTAATTTCCGTTTTTTAGGCATGTGTTCAAAATCCCTTTGTTCTCTTTCTTCTTTAGACATCGATTTGAAATTGGAACTTAAATTAAAAATTGGTCGCGCCCATTCACTTATTAATCGTCCCGCTCTTTCTCTGTTGTCTTTCGTTTCTTTTGGATGTTTATATAAATACATAACTGCTTTACCTATTCCGCTCGATTTAAGTAATCCTTGATCTAATGGTGGGTACTTAAAAATAAATTAAAAAATTAAATTTTAGAATGGAAATGATTATTAATCAAATTACTTCTTGTAAAATTTTTAAAAGATTTTCTCTAATTTGTAAATGTGATAAACTCCTGTCTGGAAGTGGTGCGAGCCAATCGGTGAGAACTGATAAAACTCCTTGATCTAAAAATGCGATTTTCAAGTCGTGTTTACGTAATTGTGTTATTACTGCCGGGAGTAATTTTAGTTTCTTAGTCGCTGCTAATTTGCTTTTATTTAATTCTCTGTCTTCCTATTTGAAATTAAATCGATATTAAATGTTGAAATAATTATAAATGTTAATAATTTTTACTTCGGCTGCGTATTTCATTTGATGAATCATATCGGCAATCAAATCGTCATTATCGTTAATTATTTCAACGTCTTTCCTTTTCCTTTGTCTGTATCTTTGTTCTTCTTTACGTTTACTCAACATTAAGTCGAAATCTGATACAAATGTTTCTTCTTCGCTGTAAATTGGTGTTTCTTTTTAATATTTATAAAAAGTAATCAAATTTATTTACGAGTCGTAATCGCGATGTCTATCCTTTTTTGATTTTTTCCCGTCGTCTTCATCGTCCGAAAGAGCGGGTAAAACTTCTTCGGTTGGTGCTTCGTTTTCTTCTGGAGCCGTTTCACCTTCATTTGCAGCTTCGTCTTCGCTTCCTGATTGAATTGCACTCATTTCTTGGCCTTTTTTCTTTGCTTTTATTACATCGTCGTCAGCAAAACCCTTGGATATTTTAATTAATTTAAATTCTTGTTAAAATCGTGTTTTTTTTTAAAAATTTTACTTCGAATTCTTCTTCGTCTCCACTTTCACCGAAAATATCCTCTACTAATTGTTGAACTTTTTCTTTGCCTTCTCTGTAAATTTGTATTTGGAAATTATTTAATTTTGTTATAAAGGATAATAATTTTCAATTTACTCTTCTTCTTCTTCCTCGTCTTCTGAATCAATTTCTTTGTCACTGCCTTTTTCTTCAGTGGCATCTTTTTCTGGCCTAAATTTAAAAATCGTTTTTAAATTTTTTTTTTTTTTAAATTATAAAAATATTTTACATTTCAACATCGCTGTCTTCAGCATTTTCTTTTCCTTCTCTAAAAAAATAATATTTATTAATAATTAATTGTAATTAATAAAAAAAGAAAATTTCTTACACTTCAACATCACTTTCTTCATTATTTTTTGTTTCCCTGTAAATGGTAATTTCAATTGAAATAAATAAAATATATAAAAACTGACTAAAATTTTACTCTTCAACATCACTTTCTTCAGCAGCTGAATGTTGTTCTTCATCGCCTTTTGACTCGTCCTGTCTTTGATCATCTTCCGCATCTGATTTTTCTTCTTCAGAAGAACCTGATTAAAAAAATTAAATTAAATTTGTTTTATAAATTTATGTAATTTCGTTATTTCACTGACTTTCGTTTCTTTTATCTTCATCTTCGTCAGCCACACTCATTTTTTCCGCTTCATCGTCACTTACACCGCTTTCATCGGCTTCGCCGTCTTGAGATTGGTTTTTTGCATCTTCGTTTTCCTCTTCTTCGTCCGATTCATCGGCTGTTTTTTCAACGCCTTCAGGTTCTTCGTCCGATTCATCGGCTGCTTTTTCAACGCCTTCAGGTTCTTCGTCGTTCCGTTCGTCTTCTTCCTCGTTTTCACTTTCGTTTGATTCCCTTACACTTTGTGGACTCGATGTTCTTTCGTCTCCATCTGCGGCATGCATTTCAGTATCTTCGTCATTTTCATTGTCACTTTTATTTTCATTTTCGTCATTATTTTCGTTATCTTCGGCTTCGCTTTCAGAAGCGGAGCTACTTTTGTCGTCCTCTCTGTCACCTGTTTCTTCCGTCTGTTTACCTTCGTTTTCTTCGCTGTTTACTGACTCTTCATCGCTGTCTCTTTCTGCCGTATGTTCCTCGTTGTCACTATTTCAAGTTTCGTTTAATTAAGAATTATTAAATTTATTTTGGTTTTATGTTTGGCGTGCTTTTTTGCTAACCTGTTTTCAACATCATTTGCAGTGGAATCTTGGCTTTCTTCGTCGGCCTTTATCGATTTAATTTATAAATTATAAATTTTGTGAATTAAAATAATTTACTTACATAATCGGAATGATCCATAACAATAAATAAAAATTATTCAACACGGTTTATATTTAAATGCAGTGCAAACCGAGACTGCGAGTTGGGCCTACGAAGCTAAGGTCAACGCAATTGAGGATTCGTTCTGTGTTTAGATAAATAACTTACTATTCGAAGATACGAATTATCTCAAATTTCCAGCGAATAAAATTTTTATTCGGATATTCCACTGAATAAAAAATTCGCTTTTTTAAATTCTGGTATTGAGTTATTACAATATTTATATTACTAAATATAACTGTCAATTTCATGGCAGAGCTTGTGAGATAGATCAAGACCAATTCTTAATATCATTAGGAAATAAACTCGGTATATACAACCACCACGTGCAAAGAAAATATCGTCTGGCTTATATTGTGATATTAGTATATAAAATGAAATTAGGTAGCATTAAAAATATATTTTTTTAATTAAAACCTAAAACAATTCTTTAGATGTAAACAGTAGATACTCAATTACCGCAGAGTCGATCTCGAAACCAAAACTTACCTTAATAAAAATTTGCAATTATGTGCACAGCATTTTGCTGACGAAATGTTTATGAATACGCAAAAGAAGAATTCATTAATTTGGAGTGCAGTTCCAACTATATTTGACTTTGAAAAAACAGAAAATTCAAAATTTCCTCCTAGAAAAACAAACAATTCACTCATGGGCACAAGATCACGTAAAAAAAAAAATTAAATACAGTACGATTTTATCGTTTACTAAAACAATGTTTATATTAAAGCTTATCCTAAGTGGCGAGCAAGAGTGAAAGGAAAAGAAAAATCGGTAACAAAAACCAAATTTTATAATTTTAAGAGACCTTAATATTATTTTTCCAATTTTTTGTTAAAGGTTTTCACTGAAAATAAATGCAGTAAAAATGAAAAAAACATTCAAAATAAAAATTCAATTGAATCATCCTCAATAATAAGTGAGTAGAAAATTGTGGCAATCACAAAATATCATTGAACGATGCTTTAAGCGTGATTAAGTCTTATTTAACTCCTAAGCAATTTAACGAACTTAAAATTCAAATCGATGAAAATCGAGAGAAGAAATTAACCAAAATATGCGAAATGTGGCCAATTAAATTGGAACCAATCGATAACTATTATTAATAAATGTTAAATTATTTTTCACTGAAAATAAAAATAAAAAAACCCGTTAATTACAAATAAGTGCAGCGTCCATTTATTAAATCATCAATATTCGATTCCATGCAAAATTTTCGGTTAACCAACATCCCATACCCGAATTAATTACAAAATGCATAATAAAACGATGTTAACCAGTTATTAACCAAACAGCATTTAAAAAAACGAAAAAAAAAGGAAGAATTAACTTAACATTTTAGCAATAATACACAGGACAAATTTATAGTTATCGTTACATCAAAAGAGACGGTAACTCGGCGGGAAACGTGCGGGACTTGTGCTTTCGTACAATTGAGTACAATGATTCCAATTCAATTTCTTAAATAACTGAAAACAAATTCACAACATTAAAAATAATTCTAACAACAAAAAAATACATACTTCTAGACATTTGGCTTCACTTTCCAACGATGTTTTTTCTTCCATTTGTTTGTATATCAATTTGACAGCCCTTCCGTAATGTTTGTGAACCATGCAATGTTTGGCAGCAAATGTGACAACCTTCGCAATTCAAATAAATTAAAATAAATTTTAAATAAATCGAAAATTAAATTCTACCTTTGAATCAGTTAAATCGGCGAATCTGTGAACAGTTAAGTACAAATTGTCGACATCTTGAAGTGTCATTGGGGCAGTTGGTGAAATGGCGCCACTTTCTTTCGAATCGATTTTTTCTGGCAGTTCTTTGA
Source organism: Henia vesuviana (assembly GCA_034696185.1). Classification (NCBI taxonomy): domain Eukaryota; kingdom Metazoa; phylum Arthropoda; class Chilopoda; order Geophilomorpha; family Dignathodontidae; genus Henia; species Henia vesuviana. The sequence goes on along the minus strand of JAQFZU010000509.1, from coordinate 17,832 downwards.
TTACATCGTAAAGTGCGCATCCTTTCCGACAAAGTGCTTCGACCAAAGCTGATCTTTGTTTATCCATGTTACTAATTTGAAAAAATTCAAATTAGAATTTTAGTATATTATAAAAAAATATAATAATAAAACCTTTTAATTTTAGCCGCATCAGGTCGATTATCGTTTTTGATTCCGTAATAAGCAAGTAGCGAATCTTGATCGATGGCTGAAATAATAGTATCTGAAACAGCTATAATGTGAGGTAGATTAGCAATGCGGTCTTTTTCCGTATCAAGCGCTTGCAATCGTGCTAAGTGTAATGGAATGTGATCGCTGTAATCTATTCTTAATTCATCGTATAATTTCTTGCTAGCTGGTGGATCTAATCTATAATTTTAACATTTTTTAAGAATTATAATTTCTCAATTATCATTAAAACTAACTTAGGCAGCCAAGAAATATTCAGATCTCGTATAGATTCTTGAAATTCTTCTTCTTTTGTCTTCTCCTTTTCTTTCGGTTCCCCCGTCCCTTTCAATCCCGACGATTTCTTTGGCGGGTCGGTGATGATGTATTTAAAAGAGTAGAAATCAGCTTTTCTTCCCAGATCGTCTTTTGCGTACGAAATAGTTCCAACCAGATACTGGCCAGCTCCTCCATTTTTCGGTATTCTTAAAATATTTTAAGAAAAATTTTTAAATTCTAATTTAAAAAAAAATTAAAATTAAGTTTATTACTTGTCAGCAGGTAAAGGCGTGAAATAAATAGGGCAAACGGATCCTGGTGACATGCTATGCGATACAAATTTTTTCCCTACAATCAAAGCATTTGAATACGTGGGATATGCATCTAGGGAGAGTTGGCTAGTTAAACGTTGTTGGACTAACACGACGACATCCGTGAGTTTTTCCAATAAATCTCTTTTATCGTGACGAACGTGCATTCGAAGAATGTAATCACCTTTTTCAAGTTTCGTTGAATACTTAAATTATTTAAAAATTGATTTTTAGTTTTTGAAAAATAATTAATGAATATTATCAAACCTTAGATGGATAAGCATCTCCCGTTAACAACAACTGTTTGTTACAATCAAACAACATCCATAACTGAGATTCGTACTCGGACTCGTACAATAAGTCGCTTAATAGTGGGCAACTTGGAAAAACTTCAGTCGCTTTTGACTAATTAAAAATTATAAAATTAAATTTTAAATTATTTAAAAACTTATTTATTTATAAATTACGATATGAAAGTTGTAAATTAATTGTATTTCATAGATTTGTCGTCCTTCCGGTAAGAGATCTCTTGGTCCAAGTGCTACTATTTTCGACTCTGAGGGTCTGAAGATAAATTAATTTATTTATAAAACAAATTTTATTAATTTAAAAAAATAAATAAACGTACCGTAACACTTGAACCAAGTTCTTTAACGTAACATTAGGTGAAACATCTTCGTGTTTGAGAGGTGAATTGACGTTAACTCGAAAAATCCCTTCGCCCGGATGCTGTATTTATATGATAATCCATTAATTCTTATTTCTTTTATTCTTAAGACTAATTATATTAACCATAACAATTTCTTGTTGATCCGGTTTAAGCCCAAAAAACGTCACTTTCCAATTGATGCACAAATCGCCGATACTGGCCCACCATTTAGCAACGACAACTTCTAGAATTCCACCTTCCTAACAACAAAAAGAGACAGAAAATATATAGCTAAAAAGTAATATATCAAAACATTTCTTTCTTACCTTGACTGGAAATGCTTGCGTTGTTTCGGCAAGATCAGCAAGACTTATAATTTTGTAGCATTCTAACGTTTTACACGATCGTTGTTTTCGTAACTGAATCGCATGAACAACGAAACGGCCATTCTTTTCAGGATCACACGACTGCAGTTTAACCACTATTTAAATTGATATATTAATAAAACAAAATTGTAAAAAAAAAAAAATTTTATACCTGCCCATGTGGCGCCGTTTGGTACTAGAAAAAATTCCCTTTGAATTTGACCAGGTCGAAAACAGCAATCCTTAAATGTCATTTCGTAATTCAAATTATCAGTTATTCTGGGAATAAGATCAACACTAGGATAAATAAATTTCATTCTATATTCAACAATTAGCTTTGTTTTAAAAAATGTAAATTTATCCTACATGTGCGGTTGTATGAACGTAATCGGCACCGAAAACAACGGTCCTTTCCCGGGACAACTGACGTCGTAAGCTCGAATCTTTAATAAAATTCATACATTCAATCGATTCTAACTTAACAATTAATAAATAACTTACACTCGTGTAATGTACACCTTCGGGTAGACCTCTAGGATCAACTTTGACAACAAAAACCCGCGACGTATACATCAAATTCAAGTGATCGGGACACGAGACCCACGACGCTTCGCATGTCAGGCACAAATTAACATTGAAAGCGATCTTGTTAGGAATGGCTAAAAAAAAAAATATATTAAATTTAAATTTCTATGATTTTATTTAATTCTATACCCATATTAGTATCATCTAAATATTGTGGTTCAACCGTGATGGTATACTCTGATGGTTTTGATAGTTTGACAGCATCGCGAATGTAAATTCCTTTTGTATCGCTGCCGCAACTGATGTGAAATCGAACGTTCCATTCGGGTGCTTCATTGTAAGCTAATAAATGATCAAAACATTTCTCGACCTGTCAAAATCAAATTATTAATTTAAATATCAATTTAATTGTTAAAAAAAATTCGAACTTGAATTAATCCTTGTCCTTGGGCAAATCGGTCCATCGTTTCGACAAATTGTGACGTATTTTCCAATGCTCTTCGTATATTAAACGGCGAATAATTGGAAATATTTTTAGCTTTCATTCCGGATAGGAGAAGAGCTATTACTCCAGTTACATGAGGTGAGCTCATGGATGTTCCATTCATTAGCTGGGACCCCCGTAGAGTCCAATTGGGAACAGAAGTAATAGCGCCTCCAGGAGCACACACAGAAACTCCCAAATCTCCATCCAATCTGCAACGAAAACGTCATTAATTTCTAATTTGATATAAATTAATCAAAATTAATTCACTCACGCTGGTCCTCTCGATGTCCATGTGTAACCCATCGCGGGTAATTTTTCTCTCAACGAATATTCCGCGACCATCATCTCAGAGGAAACGTAAGCACCAACGCCTAAATAAAAATTAATTTATAATTATAATTTTAATTTACAATTAAATTTATTACCAATAACAGAATTGGTGCGTAAAACAGGTGGTGTTCCCACCGTGCTCAAAGCCGGTCCGTGATTACCCGCACTCGAGACCCAGATTATCCCATATTTACCTACGACTTCGTTAATTAATTCACCGATTCGTCTGATAAAAAAAATAATTTTTTAATAAAATAAATATTTTTTAAAATTAAATTTTTACCCGGCAGCTGACCAATGCGCATGCTCGCCATAACTCATGTTAATAACATCGCATTTGACTTCCATTACACGAATCATCTGAAAATAAATTTTTAATTAAAAAAAAATATTTTAAAATTATTTAAATATTAATTTACCGCTCGCACAAGACCTGTTCCAGTTTCCATCGATCCTAATCTGTTATCACCGATGCTAATTGATATAATTTGAGCACCGGGAGCCACTCCGTTTTTCTCTGGATTGTCGGGGAAATAAGCAGCCGCTATACTTGCAACGTGTGTCCCGTGACTCGCTATTTAAATTATTTTTATAAAATTTTATTATTTTTAAAAATAATATTAAATTAAACATACAGCAAGTGCTAACAATTTCCATTAGGTTGCCTTCATCGTGTATGTTGACGCTATAATTTAATCCATCTGCAATAACAAATTGTCAGATAAATTAAATATCAAAAAGACAATTTGGTTTACCCCTTTCCGTGAGTGTTGCGAATTCGAGCGTGTCTCTGTATGTACCGAGAGTAGTACATTGATCTAAATCACCTCTTTCCGAAGTATCGATGCAAGCTCTAATTAATATTTATATTATTTTATGTAAATTAAATTTTTTATTACATTTAATTTATACCGCCACATCGTTCCATCGTTGAAAACAACACAATCGCAAACGGGTCCAGCATCGCTGTATTTTTTTTCCAATAAATTTAACATTTCTAATTGAGAATCCAATTCTTCTTTCTCTAATTTTTCTTCCTGTAATCATTAATTAATTATTTAATTTTTTTTTTATTTTAAAAAAAGAATAAAAATTACAAAGGTTAAATTTCCTTGTCCATGTTTCAGTTCAAAATCGCTTAACTTTCTCGTAATATCAGCTAAACACGATTTATGAACCGGATCCCACAATCGTTCCTTTCGTTCTTTCTATTTAAAAAATTTTAAAAAAATATCTAAAAAAAAATGCAAACAAAGAACTCAATACCTGCATTCGCTCTTGTAAACTCTTGGGGTAAAGTTCAAAAACATTTTTAACACCTATGTGATATTTGCCCTTAACATTTGTCCATGTAGATGGAATCTTAAAATTTTTTAAATTATTAAATTTTAATATAAAAACTTGTTTTTTAAAACTCACTTTTAATTTCCTTCCCGTGAGTCCCACAATTTCACCGTCTTTGGCTTCGACAACGGTCGATGTGTCGACATCTCCCGCACCGCTGCCATCGATGCGTTCGATTACTTTTGATTTACCGTCGCTAGTGAACTAAATATTTGGAAAAAGTGTTGTTATTGAAATAAATGAAAAATAAGATTGACTTTGAGCGTTAGGCTTACACTTAAACCAGGAGCACCAGGATCCACGCCGGAATCGAATATTGCAATGACGACACCTCTGCCATCGTATTCAGGATATTTCGTTAAGAACGAAATAACTCCACTCTCTTTTTTAGGTAGGAGGCCCCATATCGGGAATTCGTTGTTAACATCTTCAGATGTCATCTTTTTCGGAGAAGGGACGGCACAAAGTTGTGCTTCCTCATCGCCGCAAGCGGCGCCTCAGATGCTTTTCGTTACCAATGCAACCGCTGCACGTGAATGGCGTGTCATACCAAACTATGGTAGTCAATACCAAAACTTTGAGGATATTATTTATTGATTTTTTTTTCTCTTTATTTACATCCTGAATAAATATTTACTCGCTCTACTTTGGCATATTACATGTCGTACAGGGAATGAATAAAAGTACACTAACATAAAATAAAAAATAGTTTTCATCCATAATTGTGCTGAATTATTTGTAAAAATTGGTTTTTTAAAATTTGGAACAGATTTAAATTCATTGTTTTAATTTATCATTTGTTTTTGTAAAAACAATAATCAAATAAAACAAATGATAAATTTTATTATTTTTTAATTCGAAATAAATTACAAAATAATTTTAATTAAAAAATGAAACTAATCACAAAAGTTTACATTTTGATTTTTCCTTCATCATTTTGTGTTTATCTGAACAATTAAAAGCCAATTTTAATTCGAACATGTTCATTAAAGACTCGTTAACTCTGTAAAAACAAAATACTAAAATTTAATTATAAAATAATTTATTATTTTCAAAATTGTCTCACAACTCCCACGGTTCAATCTTAGATGCGTATTCTTTCATATAATTTATTAAGTCATTATCGATTGTAGTACAATACATCTATTAATGATATTAATTAATTATAATTAGCGCAAAATTTCCTTTAAGTTGTTTTTTACCATAGCATAACTCAGAAAAAATAACTGATCGCTCGTAAATTCAGTAAAAGCCAACTTAGTTAAACCATAAGCTTCGTGTTTGTGATCAGCTAACCATTGTTTATAAGCCTAAATTTGTAAAGAAAATTCCTATGAAAAAGTAATGTAAACTGAAGATAATCACGTCTTACCCGAAAAGCTAATCTGATACCTCCTTCAACGGCAATATAATATTGTATTGTACTGACTTCAAACGAATTCTATTGAATTCGTTGTTTATATTTAATATTTGACAGTAAATCGAAATACTCACATTCAATGGTAGAAATTTATTGTATTTCTGAATGAAACATTCAACGAGCTTATTATAATTTCCATTAAAATCGTGTTTAATGAATTCATCTACAAAATAATAAGTTTTAAAAAATTCATTTATGTATTGGAAATTTGTACTTTTTAATGCTAATATAAATACTTGGTTGATGATCGAACCCAACAAACCAAATGTAACTGCACTACAAAAATACTAAAATAAGATAAATATTTCATTAAAATTAAATTAATTTATATTGTAATTGCCTTTTATCATTCGCACTGTAATACGGAGGTAAAGTCAATGATGTCATAATATCTAAAATAAACAATCAATAAAAATGTATTTCAATATAAAATGAATCTTTGAAAAACTCACTTAAAACGTTGCTCAAGTGATCATAGTACATTTCAGCATTTAATAAATAATCAAAAGTACTGAAAAAGGTTAAATGTTCAAGTTTTAAAAATAAATTTTAAGTTTTAATAATACTTAAAAATAGAATTTTTAAACAAAGAAAGTGTCATCAATCGTTGATTTAAACGCTGACACTTGACTACATTTTGTAAATGAATTTCATCTATAACAATCTAAGAAAACACGAAATTATAAATTTTAGAATTTAAAATTGTTTCAATGGCTCACGTCACTTTCGGATAAAATGACGTCATCATACGAAGGGTCAAAGCCAATTAGCGTTTGCATTTCTAAAAACTGAAAGTAAATTTAGTAATCATGAAAAAATAAAATATTTAAAGATTTTTAATAAACTTTTTCCGTAATATTATCTTTCATTGCCTTATCCATCCAATCAATTATCTCTAATTGACGTAGGAATGAATTTATGTTGTGCGATACAAATTTTGCGATCTAAAAAAAATTTTATTTTACTTTTGTGGTATTTATTTGTGATTTTATATTATGTCACATCTTCTTGGTTTCTTTTTGAACCATATTTGGAAGAATAAACTCTTAAAAGTGTATTTGGAAAACACTGAATTACGGTATTGACACATTTTTCCCATCTTCAAATAAAAATCAAAATATCAGTGTTTTTTAGTGGCACAATTACATTTTTTATATTACTTTTTTGTAATCTTTATGTTACTGTATGTTTCAGCCATTACACTCGAATGTTCTTGCCAGCGGTAATAAAGTCTGTATGGAATTGGATTGAGTTTCTCTTCAACATTTGCAAATTTTGGATTTGTGTGCCAAATGAATTGTTGTAACGTCTGCCATACGATCAAGTTAATTGCTGCCCTAAAGCATTGAAACCGATAAAAATTTGTAAAAGAAAAAATTTCAATATTTAAAAAATTTGTTATACCTTATGTTATTGTGCATTAAATTTCCAATAGAAAAAATAAATTCTTTGTTTTGAATTATTATTACATCATCGAATAGTTGATTTGGTGAGAACATAACATGGAAAATATACCTCCAATCGATCTGTGAATAAATTATTTTAATTTATAATTTTTTGATGAAATTTTTTGAGATTTTTTTTTTACGTCGGAATTGATTGAGAGTGTGTCTACCGTCATTTCATTAATATTATTCTTGTATTGTATAGTCGAATCTACTAACTAAAGTAAACATTTACAAAAATGTAATTAAAAAATATTTTTTTTTTTACATTATCGATTTCTTGTTTCAAATGTATCATGTTTTCAACGTCAGTTGCTATGACTTTAGCCGAATATCTTCCTAAATGTTCCATAAAATTAAATATGAACGTTTTAAGTTTATCGTAATATCTTTTAGGATGTCTGAGAAATCGTTCGAAAAGACTTTCCTGTTTTTGTTGAATCTAAAAAAAATAAATTCTTTTAAATTATTTGTTTACAGTCGGGGCTTATTTTGTGTAATACCAAAAGTAAATAAACGGACAAAAAAGTGTAGAAATGAGTTTGATCCTATTAGCCAAGAGCATACTCATCCCTAGAGTACAAAACCTGCTCTTATACTATCATAACAATTAAGATTAATCATTTATGCAAATTTTTTTTATCAATAAATACTATTAAAAATTAATGTATAAAATATCAGTTTTTACTTGTATTTTTGAACTGATAATAACCACTATTAACGTTGTGCCCTAATGTTAGTAAACGATAAATTAACGAGACCAGTAATTAATTAAAACTGCATTTTGGTAATTTAAAAATTTGCCCGAATTTACTGTTTATGGTCACTATAAATACCAATAAAGAAACCCCAAATGGCAACCGATAAAATTTAGGATGCGTTTGCATAGATTTGTCAATGAAAATGATTGGCAGTTTTACAGTGTTTTAGTGTTAAGCGCCTTTTTAATAGTTTAACACTTTGAAACAATCTCCTTTTCGAGTCACATAGCAATTTTGAATAAATTTATTTCTTTTCATTTCAGTAATACTTACTTTAAGTCTCGTTAGATATGGAAATTGGTGCGATCTAACTGTCGAAAGGTCGAAAATTCCATCAGAAAACCCCAAACGATAAATTAATCCTAAAATTCTTCTTAAGTCCACTGATGTATACACTCTCTGAGGACCGAATGTGATTGGTTCAGTGATTGGCCAGGGTTGAAGATGCGATATAAGATGATTCAAATAACGATAACCAACATCGCTTTGACGAACACCTATATATTTGTTGATAATTGACATCATAAAATAAAAGATTGATCGTACCCATGTTTTCGATACACGTTGAATACATTAATTTAGCTTTGGCTAAATTTTCACTGTAAGCATCATCTACTTGCATTGATTTGTCTTCCAAAATAACTACAATCGAACAAAATTATGCATCGCAGCCAATAACATTATAAATAATATTTACTTCTAGTTCTATTGGTAATTAATGCAAGATGTCTTCCAGTCAGAATACCGTATCCAGGAATTCCCGCGAACCACCAAGAACAGGAAAATTTATAAAAATCGTCACAAGGGTCGATTAAAATAGGCGTATGGTACGAAAATATATCTAAATAAATATTAACTCATTATATTTAACCCAATTAAAAATTAAATTCTACCTACACATAATATAAATTATAATAAAAAAAAATACCAAAAGTACCATGAACATAACAACAAGTAAGATCCCTACGGCTTTACGCCTAAAATGTGTTTAAAAAAAAAAAATTTTAGTAAACTTTTAAAAAAAAATTCAAAATAAAAATAATAAAATAAACAAACCTTCTCACAATAAACCGCCTCATTTACCTTGCTTTTTCAGGCAAAACAGCGAACGATGTTAAAGCTCGATTTATATTCAATTGTACATGACTTTTATTTCCTTGCATATTTAAATGAGAAAACAAAATCTTTTATTTTAGGGTTAAGACATTGTTACAATACCGAAACAATTAAAATATAATTCAAATATTGAATAATATGTTAGAAAGATTTTTAATTTAATTAATATTAGTTAAATTTCGATGATTATCGATTCTCAAAATATCATCTTTATGTAAATTTGTCCAATCGACTTCGTCCGACGTCGCACTTCGCCTCGCAAAATCGTAATTGTTGTTACTTTTGCTATTAATTTCTTCCGATGTCATTATTTCCGGAACTGACATCCACTCTTTATCAATTTTTTTCTCTTGTAACTCCTGTTGATTCATAGTCTTCTTATTCTTCTTTCGTTTCTTTTTTTTCTTTTTTTTCTCTCCATTTTTCTGCGATTTATTTTCATTCTCCACAGCCTCCAATTGGTCGTCGTATTGACTTTCTTCGGGTTCCCTACGATGACCCCAGTAAGGTCTTTGTCGTTGGTATTCGTTGAACGATGGATCAATATCGTAATACCTCGAAAAAGAGTGAAGTCGAGGTTCCATTGACCTCATTATAAGTGGCGATCGATCCTTGATAATCGGTCGCGGTTGGATGAATAAAGATGCGCCGCTTTGTTCGGAGGATTGATCGAAATCGTCATAGACGTGAGAGTTTATTAAGTGTGTGAGAGGTTTTTTACGCGCAGAATAAATTGGAAAAGATGTGTCTTCAGCCATCGTAAGTGGCATTTCATCCTCCATTAAAAAATCTCTCTTGAGAGCCGATGGTACAAATTTGGTTCGAGGCATCAATGCGTGAGTGACTGCTGGGAAATTACGACTGGTCAGGAACGGCGGGTCCCTTTAAAGAGATAAAAATTAAATTAAAATTATTTTACTAATTTTTTATTTAATTTTATACTTATGTTTAGCTGGTGGACTCGCAACGTAGTAATAAAGTGGTTCCTTTCGAGGAACATCGTCCAAATGCCGTGGTTTAAGCAAAAATCTCGGTAAATGACGACTTCCAGCCAATTCCAATGGATCGCGTATTATGTCGCGTAAATTCGAAGGTAATTGCAACGGTCGATGCTCTGAGTCCATTGTTGTGTGTGGATTGACAATCAACGGCGATGAGTAACCGAATGTTTGGCTCGGACTTCGTAAATAATTATTATTCGGTCGACTTCGAAGTAAAAACATTTGATCGGCAGTGGCCATAAATGGTAATATGAGAATGATAAAAATGCGAACGTTCATCGTTCGACTATGGCGATGAGTACTGGTCAAGTTGCGAGATTCTTGTGAGTTTTTAGATGAGAATTAAAAGATAATAAACGAGTGAATACGTGGTTGGACATTTATGTCAGTCAGGCAAGGGGACAAAATATTAAATTGCTTTTTTCCGGGTGTAAAAACCCTCGTTTTGATTTGTTTTAATCTACTCTTGACCGACGTTTCAGGCCACTGCAAAAGGTGTCAATTGGTCTTTGTCATCATTTTTTTTTAAAAACTTCAAAATTAAAATAATTAATAAATAATTGATTTTAATATGCAAATTTTGAATTATTTTTATTTTTTCAATTTTTTACGATTTTATAATATTTTTTTGAAATTTTTAATCAAAGGTCAGTGTAAAATATGGTCACTCGTGGTTAATCACGCGGGATTTGAGTTTTGTTCGATTTAAAACCTCAAAAAAAAAATCAAAAACTAAAAATTACTACAATTAAATTCATGTCTTCCTGAAATGTATTCTTTTAATGTTTTAATTGCGGTCGTAAAACGAATGAGAAATGTTTTTGTAATGTAAATAAAAGAAAAAAAAGTATTAATGAAGGAATAGAAAATTTATTGAGGAATTGTATTATAAATGTAAATAATAAAAAAAAAATTCACGATTAATCACTCGATTATCTCAACTTACAATAAATTTCATAGAAAATAGTCGATTGTAAACTTTTCATGTCTGTAATAATAATTCAATCTACATTTCACTTCTTAAATTACATCATTTGATACCACACAACGAAACAGAAAATTATTTCTTCCATTCGATTCACTTGTGAATATTTTTCCTTTTTTAAAAAAAAATGCAATTAATTATCGCTAGTGAAATTTAAGCTTTTTCAAGTTCACATTTCTTTCAAAGTGAGTAAAAAAAAAAAAAATTTATAAATAATTTAAAAAAAAAATTCAATTTCAAACAGTGATTAACACATGGAATTTAATCAAATATTTCCGATTTGTTATCAACACAAAAAGTCTAATTAAACTGTCGTTTCCCTTCAATAGTTTTTACCTGTGGACTTTAAACTTCACCCCCACCTCTTATTTCATTGGCTGTTGCCTCTGATAAACATTTTTTCACCTCAGTTAATTTTTATTCATCAAAATCAAATTAGAAACAAATGAGAAAATTGCACAGCCAAAAACCATGCGCTTTGTTATTGGTTTCTTATTCTTCAGTAAGTATTTTCCAAATATATAAATTTACATAAAGAAAATACAAAATTGGTTGTTATAATCGATTAGGGCTAATAGCAAGTGCTCAACTCAAGTGTTTAGATGACTACTGCCATAATAGTGGCATTTGTCACTATGTGTCAGGTAGGAATTTTAAATTAAAAAAAAATTAATAATTTCACGCTTCAAATGGACGAGTAATTGCATAATTATATAGATTACCTCGTCTCGGTGTCATCGTTAACTTGTCCATCAGGATGGATGAAAGGTAAAGATAAATGTTACAGAGTGATTTGGAATATGAGTCCGCATTACTCGGCTCAAGAAATATGCAGAGACACTCCAAATGCTAATTTAGTGTCGCCTCAAGACATCAATGAGACGAATGATTTAATACCGCAGTTGGTTAATTTAATGAATATAATGCAAATTGAGGAAAGTGAGTATTTTTTTTTATTGTTATTTTGTACTTGATTGAATTTAGTGTTTGTTTATTTAAGATAAGAGACCTATATTATGGACGGTTGATTGTAAAGGTTCCTTGTGTAAAAATGTCAAACCGCCCTTTTATAACACCACCGAATGGACAAAAAGACATACCGCTTTACCACTATGCGCTTTACCCATAAATAATAATAGGCAATCATTTATGAAGCAGTGCAAATGTCCTTCGAATTGGGGTGGTGATAAATGTGACGTCATTCCTAAAAATGCTGGTATATATTTGAAAATAATTTTTTTTTTAAATAAATATATTTCTATATTATTTAAATAAAGATACTGAAGATTATATGGTATGTGGTGAATTGACGTGCCCTTTTGGTACTAAATTACATATTGATTTTGCGGCTTTTGGTCATTATCCCGATGTTAAAGTGTGTACAAGTTTGATACAATTTAAGGATGAAATTAAACATCAAGAAATTTGCATCGCATCCAATTCTCTAACTGCTGTTAAATATTGGTAATTATTTTGAAAATTTAAAAAATGTAAATAGAAATTTTTAAAATATTTTTTTAAGGTGTCAGGGAAAGCAAGAATGTAATATAACGCAACAACTTGAAAATGCTGGATCAATATTAAGCAATGAGTGTCAAATTGCTAAGAAAACTTTGATCGTACGAACGTCGTGTAAAACGAGTAAGAATAGCAAATAAATAATAAAAAAAATAATTTTTTTTTTAAATATTTATTTATTTTCCGTTCAAGATCTCGTTCATTGTCCGTTAATTGATGGTAAAAGTAAATCGATTCTGGTCGATGGTAATTCGTGTTGGCACTTAATTCAAGGAGAATTAACGTGGCGAGAAGCACTCGATTATTGTTCGATTCGTGGTGGAAGTTTGGCTTTTGTTCCACCAGTTGAAAATTCAAATATAATTCTTAAGGAAATTTCAGACCAAATGTCGTTTACGAATTTCAATATTTGGATCGACGTTAGTCCTGGCAACGGTCGAGACAAAGGGACGTCGATAGGTGGCCCGTGAGTAATCTTTTTTTACTTTTAATTATTATTTGATATTTTTAAATTCATTTTAAAGGCAAACTGAAGATTGTCCTCATTTGCATATTGATTTGCATGGCAATAATGCGACTCCTCATAAAGTTAAGGAAAACGATAAACTTAAATGTTCGATTGCGGGTTCATCTTATTGGGCCGTTTGCACTGTTCCATCTGAAAATGGTTTTTAAATTTTTTTTTCTCAGATTTTAGTGATTTTTAAAAAAATAATTTTCATGATAGGTACATGTCCAAACAACGGCACATTGTTCGATGATGGATTGTGTTATAAAATGATGCACGAGTTGCAAAATTGGAACGAGGCGAAATATGAATGTGAAAAGTTCAAGCAAGGCAGTCTTGTGTCCTATTCTGATAATAATAAGAAGTTTCTGCTTGAATATCTAAGTCAGCAGTTGAGAGAAAGAGTATTGGATTTCTGGATTGCTGGAGTTTCCAATGACAGTCGGGATATTAACAAGTAATTAAATTCTTTGCTAGTTTTGCTCTCAGCTGTCATAGACCAATCAATTTTCTCATTATTGGAAATATAAAACCTCTTAAAGCATTGCACCCGTAGAATTTCCATTGCAGCATATTCTAACCGTATAAGATTTCTTGCATCTTCAGACTTTCATATGCCAATGCTGGTGATTTAGTAGTTAGCAAAGGGCCGGCCCTTATAAAGGACAGACCTGCTGACAAATCTGGTTTAATTTCTTCGAAATATTCGTCTTTTAATTTTAAATTTCCATCTGTGGAAGACTAAAAAAAAATTTAAAATTTAATTTGGAATTTTTTTTGTCTTCAACTAACCAAGCGGGCTCGGGCCCCCCTGAGACTGGTGGGCCCTGGAACTAAGTAACGCCTCTCCCCATCTCGTCGGTCCTAGTTAGCGCACTTGTATCGAAGCCCGAAAGACAAATTACTCTATTGATTCAATTTTAATGTGAATTACATTACAAATGTTTGCATGTTAACTGCAAAAACAGTATTAATAAATGAATATTTTTTAGGAGTCCAGAGTTATGTGCTTCTGGATACATGAATAATGAAACAAAAGTCATAACAACAGAAACTAAAACTGAATGTTCATTTCAAACAAAGAAGAAATATGCTCTTTGTGCTCTTCCACCATTGCGTAGGTTAAATAATATTAATCAATGGCATAAAATTTTTAAGATTTTTTAAATTTTATTATTGAGTAGCTGATCCAGAAAAAGAACTAACAAGAGATCCATATACAAGTTTGTTATTAACAATTGTACAGCTTTAAATGTATAGTAATATATTTTGTATTGTTTACTGATTTATTTAAGCATCATCCAATAACATTCTGCCAGAAACAACTCCTTTTATGGCATTCACCAACTTGACAATAATAACAAAACCAACTGTCAAATCACCATCGACACAATTAAGCACCAAAAAACCCAACCACTTAGAACTAACAAGCAGATTCTGCAAAGAAAGAATGTTTATTGATGGTAGAGGAATTTCAATTTGGCCTAAAACTGATGGAGGCAAAACACAAGCAGTGGCTTGCCCAGGCAAAAATTCCAAAGGTAATTTCCTACTATTCAAAAGTCAATCTTAATGTATATTAAGTTCATTACTACTAACCAATAGTCTATTCACGATCGCAAAACTGCATTGTGATTCTTTAACAATTACAAAATCACATTCTATACACTTTTGTTTCAAGGTATTGGCAAATGGTATTGCAATGCAACAACGAGAGATTTTTCTCCAAACGAAGGACCAAACTGGAGCGACTGTCGTGGATTACCAAATTTGCAAGAATTAGTCGAAGTAAAGAATAAAAACCTATTTAAAAGAAAATCCTTCAATTGAAAACAAATCAAACAGAAAGAAGAAAGTAGTAATCCAGATGAAAAGGCTCACTTGATACTTGAAGAACTACAAGAAAAACCGCTTTATGGCTCAGATTTAAAGGAAATACTTCAATTAGTAGATGAAATGCAGCAACAACAAAAAGTAGCTTTAGCTCTTGCTACTAATAAATTGGAATCTTCACTGAACTTTACTGACCTTATAACTGATATAATTGACCAATTACTCAGTCAGCACAATGTTTATGCGTGGTTAGACTATCCTAATGTAGGTAAATTGCTCATTCCTTTTACCCAATTGTAATTAATTTACTCTTTACAGATTACTGAAAGAGTGCCCATTTCATCTCATTTACTGTCTTCTGTGGACACAGTTGGCTTTTCATTAGCAGCTGTCCTGACCAATCATTCAGTTACAATAGAAAAAAAATCAGTTGGTAAAATTTTTAACACTTGAAGCCTTTTACTCTAACTTACATTTATATCATTAAATAACCCATCTAAAATTTTTCAGATAAACTAATTCAGAATAAATTAATTAGTCTTTGTCTAATTAAAAGTGTCAATTACTTGAATTGAATGGATCCTTTGAGATTTATTTGAATTAACACATTTAAACTTCTTTTTATTTAATTTTGATACAAATTAAATAGTTTGATAGTTGAAACTGAGAATCCAATCTCAATAGTTTTTAAATAAGATAACTTTAAGAGACTAAACATCTCATGGTTCCCTTGGTAATTTTTTGAGAGGAAATTTATCTCTTCTGCCATCAGTGTCCATATGACCCAAGATAACCTTTTCTTCCTACTTCTTTTGGTTTCTTATAGTGTAATTTTCTTTAGTAAAAGCAAGTTTTAATTACTTGCATTGCACTAAGATTGTGTATGTTCTTTCTGATCATGATAAAATATTTAAAGTTTAACATCAGCTTAAGCCATGTGAAAACCCTCTAAGCCCCACTTATTTAAATTGATGTTTAATCTTATCAAGAAAAAAAAGTCAAACTGGGAATTGGTTTAGAAGTAAATCCCAAAAAAAGTCAAATCTTGAAAGTTGTCTCTTTTAACCAAATTTTATGAAAGTGTTTTAAGATGTGTCAAGTTATTAATTAATAATTCTATTTCAGATATGCATATATCCAATATGGAGTCAAAATTTTATGAAGATAAACCTATATATTATCAATTTGAATCTGAATCCATCCAAATCCCTAATGATGTTGTCACATATTCTGATGTAAATTCAATTAAAAGTGTTTTTACCAAATACAAAAACCTGAGTGTGGTGTTACCCAGTAATCATTTGGCTGGAAATCAGTTTGTTCAATTTAAACTTGTAACTGATGTAATTGGAGCATCATTTGATTCTGAAAACAAGTCATTTAAATTTGAGCATAAATATGTGATCACAACTTACAAACACAAAAGAAAAATAACTTTAAGAAGCAGTGGTATTTGTGTCTTCTGGAATATGAAGTGAGTTTATCTGGTTGGAAAATTGTAATTAATGAAATTAACTCATTAATCACTCAGGACAGGTTATTGGGATACAAGTGGATGTTTCAATAATATGACTAATGAAACCCATACTATCTGTTTCTGCAATCATTTAACTAATTTTGCAGTTTTGATGGATGTCAATGATATTCTTGAAGTGAGTAAAATTGAGTAATTAATATAAAAATCCATATTTGAATTCAATTCCAATTAGCCTGACAGTGTGCATGCTGTTGCATTAACATGGATTACAATAGTTGGATGTAGTTTATCAATTACTTGTTTAAGTATCAGTTGTATAATTTTTATTGCATTTAGGTAAGAAATGGATAACATTAAAATTCTAATAAAATATTTATTTTAATTTATCAGGGCTTTATGGAGTTTAAGAAGCACAATTCATTGTAATTTATCAGCAAGTTTAGCAGTAGCCCAATTAATTCTTTTAGTAGGTTTAGATAGAACAGAAAATAGAGTAAATATTAAAAAAAGTCCCTAGATAAAAATAAATAATATTTAAATTTGAATATTATTTATTTTTTATATAGTTATTTTGTGCAATTGTGGCTGGACTTTTACACTTTGCATGGCTGTCAGCTTTTGCATGGGTTGCATTGGAAGGAGTCCATATTTATGTTTTACTTGTTAAAGTATTTGATACAGCTGAACAAAGAATTTGGTTATATTATCTTGCTGGATATGGTATTAATAATAAAAGTTTAGTATTTTTAGACAATCCTAATTATGCAATATATATTTAAGGACTGCCAGCTTTAACAGTTGCCATCTCAGCTTCATGTAAACCAAGTGGATATGGAACTAAGAAATAGTAAGACTTACACAGTAGTAATAAAACATACAAGGGAACAGCCTGAATAAGACAATCGCTGATTTCTTTGAAATTAATGTCAAACAATCCGTTATTGGCATCAAAACAATGTCCTTTGACAAAAATGTTCACCTCTCAACCAACAATAATCTACATCAAATCAAAGTTGGCACTTTTTCCCATTTTAACACAATCTGTAATGATATCTGTTATCAGAAGTATTTCTGCTATATTATACCTAAAATCCATAAAAGTAATGCAACTAAAAAGTATTGCATTCATATGTAGCCAAATTACACAGCAAATGAATATAACAACGAGAAAAGTGCTAACTTTAATTTGACATAGATTATTGTTGGTTGAAAGGTGAGCATTTTTATTAAAAGACATAGTTTTGATGCCTATAATGAATTGTTTGACATCAATTTCAGAGAAATCAGTGATTGTCTTATTTGGGCCATTC